>JAZGTK010007216.1:0-19671 GCA_036877625.1 Ambastaia sidthimunki | reverse complement strand
TCCAGGAGTTTTTGCTGGTTCTGTGTCCATACATCATCTGCAGCACTGGGTTTTTCTTTTGGGGCAGATGGTTTCTTCTCATCTTCACTGTCATCATCCACAGCTGTGGGGTCAAAGTCTCTCTGTCTGCGCCCTTTCACCCTCTCCTCTGCTGCTTCAGGTCCTGCGCCCCCGGCAGAAGACTTCTTTGTTCGTCTTCTCAGGGTTTTGCTGTCCGAGTCCTCTCCCCCAACAGATGCTTCCAAATCCTCTGATTGCTGCTCTACAGGTTCCTCTCGCTGGGTCATCAGACTGTCTGGTACTGTGACTGCCCTGGAACTCTTGCTTACCACAGCACCACCCTTCAGTTCAGAAAGCTTCACCAACCCTGGATATAAAGACAAAGAGGAGAGACAGATGACATTCTCATGGAGATGCCTGGTGATATATAATAGAGTATAACATGTTTGTTGAATTTTATTAGAAGTCTAAAGTGAAACTGAGCTCACCTGATGTACTGTTGACACAGTCTTTGACTTGTTTCACTTTTGCTGTTATCTATATAGAATTATTTTGTATTTATTAACATGACATTAACAAATGGAAATACATCTATTATTATTAACAGAATATTTTCTACAGTCCTTTTTAATGCAACATTTAACAGGCATTTCACACATCTACATACTGATCAACTTTTAAGCACTGAAAAAATATTTAAACTTGGGCTGCGCAATATTTAAGAAAAATGTGACATGAGATAACTTGCTAAATATTCAATATGATATGATTTAATTCAACTTGTTTAATAATTTGTAAAATATACTTTTAAAATTTGGTAATTTAAAGTTGATTTTACAAAATTAAAGCATTAACATATAAAACTAAACATACAACCATCATGTTTCACATTCTTTCTGGGAGATGAAACAAACATTTTCATGCCAGTATCTCTTCACTGACCTAAAACTTTGACTATATGTAACTTACTTGCTTTAAATTACTAAAATCATTATTTTAGTTACTGCAAACCATTGCCCCATATCCCTGACACTGTATGTCATAACTAATTATAGACTCACCTCAGTCACTGATCTGCCCAACTCATGAGCAATCTTTTCCCACCGGCTTGGCGTTCCACCAGGAAACTTGGCCATACAGCGGGAAAGCTGGCTGAGATCCTCCTCTGTCCACTCATAAGCCTGCAATAATCAGCATAATGATATACTTTCAGCTTAATCATTTGTTCTTTCAACAGAGACAAATACTCACTTTCTTCTTCTGCTGCTTTTTGTCTTCTAACCAGTCATCCATTTGATCTTCAATATCTTCAATAGATGTTGCCTGATCATATGTTGGCACAAAAGCTGGATCTGCACTGGGTTCATAGACTGGAAACTCCATTTTAGGTTTTTTCACCTTAGGCCGTTTTTCTTCTGCAGAGCAAAAAAAGCCTCACGTATTATTAGGAGTCAGTAAGCAAATTGTACATACAGTACAAACTGTACATACAGAGATATATATGTAATAAATAATGACATCACAGCTTACTCTGTTGCATTTCCTGCTCTGCCAGGGCGTCTGCCTCCTCCTTTTCTTTCACTTTCATTTCCTTATAATCTTTGTAATACTGCTTTACGTCCTAAAAACACAACATGTGACCCTGATCAGAATACTATGATTGAATCTGAGTGTCTCTTTTAAAAGCAAACCTCGAAAGAGCATTGAGAGAAAGTGGTGGGAGTGGTTTTAAACATGGGTAAACAGTACCTGTATAATATGAGGGAGAGACTTCACAGAGTAATACAACCAGATGCTTAATTTAAGAGGCAAAATGTCATGCCAGTGTGGCCGGTAAAAGCTATGCAAAAGAAGCAAATAGGTTATAATTTCCATGTCCGGGTATCATTATTAACATTTCTTACAAAATAAGAAAAAGACATGTAGCGGTATCAGTTTACCTCTCATTTTTTTCCTGAGCCAAGGACTTAATCTCCTCTGTTATCTTGTTGCTTTTTTTCTTCTTCTCTCTCTTCTTCCTACTCAGAAGTTCATCCTGAGACAAAATTAAGACATTATCTGAATAAGCAAACATTGCATTTCTGAAGCTAACACTGCATAAAACCTCCTGTGCGATAAAACCATTCACTGCTTACCAACTGCTTTTCCAGGTAGATGGACCATATAACTGCATAATGACCCACTGTTAAAATGAGGAAGAGGAGGAAGCCCAACTCTCCATTGCTCATTTTCCTGACACGTCGATAATAGAAGACAGGCTGTCTCCAATCCGGCAGCCCATTAACCAGGATGTCATCATATCTGTGGATGTATTACAGTTACCTATAAGAAAGTACTAGGCATAATCTACTGTTAAAATAACTCTGTCTAGACTTTTTGATTAATCAAATATGACACACTGACTGTTGAAGAGTGTATGCACAATCTCACTGATACCATTCTTATATCAATATTCCTGTTTAAGACTGTACCTTATCCAGTACCACTACAATTGGTAAAGACCACAAGATGTGGAAAATTTGATTACAAACAAGGAACAAACAGAAACACCAAAAGGACATAATATTTGTAAAGCTGCTCACCTTTGTCTTCGTTCCTCATCCTTAAGAACCTCATAGATGGCAACTAACTAATAAGAGATGAGAGAAACTCTTACAAGTCAATCAGAACATTATATATATATATATATATATATATGTAATGATGGAAAATACTAAATTAAACAGTACTGTCGTTCAGGCCTTAAACACCTACCTGTCGAAACTGGGTTTCTGCATTTTCATCTTTGTTTTTATCCGGGTGTAATGTAAGGGAGAGCTTTCTATATGCCTTCCTAATCTCAGAGGACGATGCATCCTATGAGAAACAGAGGTGTATTTTTATAAGACTTCTGACAAGTCTTTAAGGCTACACTGCACGTATAAAAACATATAACTGTGATTTGTTACTATTGTAGGCTGTTATAAATCACAGAATTACAGGTTTCCGTCGACAGCTTTACAAGGTGTGCAAATGCTTTGAGTATAAACGTATGCAAAAGTCATTGTAGCATTTATCCAACATGTGTCCCACATGGCTGGTGGCTTGGAAAGATAAGCGGATGTTTTTCAATGGTTGCGGTTTTGATCGCAAAAACACAAGGGCAAGTAGATCATCAATGCATTAAATACCCCTTAACCACCGAATTATTACCTTACATCAGACCAATAAAACGGTCGTTTGAATTAAAACACTACACATTGCGCTGAATAATGACAAGTCATTTTGTGCTGTTTAGGCCCACAGCCCGGGGATTTCTTAGTCAGTGGCCACCGCCATCCAGCTTCTGCAGGAGGCAGAAGTCAGTTTAGCTCCCTTGATGTGGTTA
The DNA here is from genome assembly GCA_036877625.1 of Ambastaia sidthimunki. Taxonomy (NCBI): domain Eukaryota; kingdom Metazoa; phylum Chordata; class Actinopteri; order Cypriniformes; family Botiidae; genus Ambastaia; species Ambastaia sidthimunki. The sequence goes on along the minus strand of JAZGTK010007216.1, from coordinate 16,304 downwards.
TGCTACTAAAAGAGGATAGTACACAGATTGGGTTGGTATTTGACATGACGATGATCGTGATTAACTCGCTGTAAGCTGGTGCTTTCCTCATCTGCATACTGAAATAGATTTAAAATAACTACATGTCTTAAACACAGACACAAGCTTCGAATAGCCGACACCGATTGTGATAAAACACAGACAGTAGATAAAATAACGCTGTTCTTACTTGATTCACAGACAAAAATTCGTAGAAGGTTTGGGGAATTTCCTCCACTAGGTCGAAAAGCTCCAGGTCTGCGTCCCACGCTAACGCTGGCGGTGGCTGGATAGCGAACAGCCCAGAGAATACCACCAATGTAAGGATCCCGGGCGAAGTCATTGTTGAAAGTTTATGTGTTTGCGAAGATTTACCATCAACTACCCATCTGTGAAACCTTGTTTTTAGGTGACTTTAGCATACCTTCCCGTTCTTTAGCCCAAATAGGCCCATTGCTTGAGCTACACGTAGACCAGCTGAGCTCAGCCTGCTGTACGCACACACGCGTTTCACATGCAGCCGCCACAGCACGAGCCAATAGGCATGAAATCTTCAATGGTTTCATGGTGCGTCATGTCTAATGTTACCATGAGAGACTTCTGCCCCCTGATTTTTAGGGGAATTCTTTCTTTCATTATACTACAAAATAATTGTTTAGTAGCATATATATTATAGATCAACCTATATTATAGGTCCACAACTATCTGATAGATCTTGAGCAAAAGCTTGTTCAAAATGTCAAACAAAGAAGAAACCAATAATTCCTGGAAAACGTTTTATTTAACTGGAGCTTTTTTCTGTCTCCTATACTTTATCTCAGGAAGCAGATGTAGGCCACTTGTATACACATTCCCAAAATATTCATAATTGTTTTATGATTATATAGGGATAAAGAAAGTTTAAGTCATTGTTGTTACACTTATTAATCCTACTTTATTGTTACAGGTATTTATCGCACTTTTAATTGGTAAGTTTTATAACTCCACAACGTTCCTGTGACCCAAAAATATTTGATGTTTGTGTATGCTGACAGATCAAACATCGCCATCATCATAATAAGACCTCTGCAGTTAGGGGATAGGTGATGCAGAGAAAGATAAAAAGAGAAAGATACAGTATGTCTTTCAAATTAACAATAAGTTGATAGAACTATAACAAAATTGTTTGTTAAAACGTAGACCTACGAAATAATATGAAGATTTTAACAGTTAAATAGGCTTTATTATATCAGCCTGATTAAACTATAAGTATCTTAGTAACGCAAGTGTTCTATCATCCATCCACTCCTCAAAATCTCTTGTCCTCTGCAGGGTCGCAAGAGGGCTGGAGCCCATCCCAGCATCTCGGCTTCCTCTGTAATTTATTATTTATTTTTTTTCCACAATAAAAGAAAAATCTGGTTTAATTATTATCGAGCATTTAGATTTGGTGTTTTTAGTGCTAATGTGACATTTTACGAACTGGGCTTTTCTGTGACATACTTTTAAGGAAACATTTTGAATGAATCTACCAGACCTGAGAAATGTTAGCGACAGGACAAAACTAGTCTAGGTTAGGGATCGTTAACAATATGAATCCGAAACAGTATATCTCCCTTTGCTTTTGGTTTAATAATAGGACGTCAGTCTTTTACAATGACTTAAAAGACCGACTTCCTATTATTCTTTGTTAAATAAGCTCTTGTTCTTGTGACGGCGCTTTTGTGACACCAAACTTATATAATAATAGTGAGCAAATATGAGTTAGAGGGGAATCTGAATCACCGAATGACCTTTTATTTTGTTCATGTTACTAGAAAATGTTTCTTAACCATCGGTCAGAGTGAAAACTTTAAGTTTAACCACTTGATAAAATGCATTAAGAACGCGTTAGGTTCTGCTGCAAAGTAGGCATAGGTAAAAATCAATTAAATATTTCAGAATACATATGGTAACATATGTAACGGCTCACAGAAACAGACGGATAAATTGTACAACAGTTCTATTACTCATGTTACGTATAAAAATAATCCGAGAAGACCAAAACCACGGTATTTGCGTAACATGGTCTACAAATATTTAATAAATAAAAACAAATGTATTGAATCATAGGTCATAGGTCATTTTTTGTTAACTGTTTTCCATAAGGCCTACAATTTGTCGTATTTATTTTGTTTTCAGTATTTTATTTATATTTATTATTTCATAAATAAATCAATACATTTTTTCTTGTATACCTCTGGTTGTATTACTCTACGAGTATAATTACTTACCTAAAAGCAATAGTATAGCAACCCTTTTTTAAATTCACTTGTTTGTTTCTACATTCACTTAGAAGAAAACAGCCCCTTAAAAATATAACATTTCCAAATCGATTCTATGTAATAAATCAATAATGTTTGATTTTTCATATTTTCTTTCTAAACAGTATGAGGACTCAAAAAGGAATGGAAAAATTGAATATTCTTAATTAGCAAGCAGCACATTTTGAGCTGATTAAAAACAGCATTCGTGAGTCTGTTCAAAATAATTATAATAATAATAATCTGCACACGTATTCATTCCTTAGCACTGCAACTTGATTTGAAAAGGTTAAACGGAGGAGAAAATATGCATTTTTATATATACAGGAGGAAACATATATACAAGAAGGGCGAACAGGCTCGTTACACGTGACTATGACATATACCAGGCTAGTAAGTTTAACGTGTTACAATTTTGTAAATTCTGTGAAAAGACCCATTAAACGAGTAACATTATCTTCACATACCGGTATGTGACCTCTTTGTTCACATGTTTTTATTTTATTAGCCTAGTATGTTCAGGTAAAATCACAATGGGCTAATATTTATGCTCATTCATGAAGTTTCCATGTAGGTTTAGACTACTAAAGACTGAACTCAACAGAAACCCAGGTTAACTGTAGCTTCCACAGATCAATAGCGGGAATCAATAATCAATAGAATAATTAAAGTTTGAACCAATATAGGAAAGACAGAATAGGAAAAACATTTCCTTAAAGACACCGTCACTGAACATGATCTAAGCATTGCTTGTTTATACATGTGATAAAGAGATTTTAATTGATTCACAACAGGAAGAAATTAATAATCGGCACGCTAAAATAAAAAGGAAATGATAGACCTGCCATGTTTCAAATTCTTAACGTAATTTATTGATGAATAAAAATAAAATTCGGCTTAACACATGCAAGACATTAGGCAATAAACCGTTTAAGCTATGCATTGTGCTGCGCGGTCCGTGCATTTATTCTTCATAGCCTATAGAATTGTTCATTTAAATAATTCCTTTGAAGTCCTTTAGATATTGTATTATTTTGTCGATTGCTTGTGTAGGCACTAAACAAGAACCTTGCTCTTTTCTAGGTGAGGGCAGATATCTCTCCGAGTTGTTGCTCAAGATTTCTTGCATTAACACCCACTATAAGCCACCGAGATACGCCATTTTGATTAGTCACATCTGTGTTCTGAATAAAGAAATAACCTGATAACAGCTATCCATGAGCTTTAAGAAAATGTCGCTATTCAATGAAAATAATGTGCTGTTTGACAAATTCGACTGGTGAGCGGAATTAATTGACCGGATTGCCGTTTAGCGATAGCGTGTGTGGGGAAACTGGTATGATGCGAAATAATTGAAGAAGCTGTAAGGTTTTGCAGAAGCCCGCACGGTTAACGCGAAGTGCCTCGCGTTTCCGCCAGCCTGCAGAGCTTCTTTGTTTTCGCTGAAGTGCCTGTATTAAAGCAGCTGACGTCATGGCAGCAGACTGAGATTGTGGTGTGCAGCTGAACGCAAAGCCCTAAAGCCAGGAGACTCCCGTCCAGCGCTCCACAGAGCAACTCAGACCTACCACACACAGGCGGGTGCGTGCACCGCAGAGCGCGTTCACACTTTCACTGACTCTCCAACCAATGGAAGAAAAAAATGCGTGACTTGTATTGTCTACAACCTTTATTAATGCAAATATAAGCGTTAGTGAACGGGTGTATGAAACCACAAACGCCTGTCTTTTCTTGAACGGTTGTTGGTTAAACACAATTTAGGAACAGAAAATAGAGTAGTCTATAAATTGTACATTACTAAAGCCGTCGTTGCTTGGAAACGGCTTTCCAGTTTCACTTACTGTATGTTAATTTCTGGAATCATAAGTGGACTTTTTATACCCTTTATAAGAACCATCTGGTATCACTTGTGCACATGGCTATACAATGCAACATAAACATTTCCTTCTTCTATATCTTCTATATAAAATTTTATGTATGCATTCAGAATTAATCACCACCTTCATAGCAACTGTTAATCACAACCTGACTCTTATTTCTGATGGATTTCACTGTATGCTTTGTTATAAAAATATTTTTGCTTCTAAGATCTACGAGTCAAAAGTTATGAACATAAATATGAGTGAAACTTTGAACTGAAACCAAAGGGAATGTGAATAATAGCTGGATTATACTGTCATTTTGAGACAGGACGCCAATTTTAGTGTAACTAAACAAAAATAGAAATGTAAAAATGCAAGACTTGATTCTGTTTCACTGATTCTCAGTTTTTATAAAACGTTATTTTCTTTGATTATGCGTAGAAATAAGCAGCGGCTGTATAATTCAGAAGCCTGACATGAGTGGGCTTCTAAGATAATTGTTCAACCGCCACCGTGATCTTTTAAGATCAAGCCCTTTCCTTTGGTGGGATTAGACAATTGTTATAGGCCATGTATAGACTGTAGGATATTTCTTTAAAAGATGAACGCGTATTAGCTGTCTTCTAAGCCTTGTTTGAGAAGGTCACACGAGCCGTTGACTGTAAGTTTCAATTTGAGTGTTTCATGTTTTCCTGCGAACGGCATTAAAACTCTCAAATGACGTGGGCTAGAAAATTAACAAATATTTACTGACAATTATATCCCATTAGAATAATCGTGGGAGCAAAATATCATCTTGAACAAATATTTTTGAGCGAGTGTATTCCCCTTTACAAACTTTACTTTGTCATAATTTTTCAAAATGCAGCCTAATTATGACATAAAATAAAATAAGTAATTTTGACTCTATTCGTGCAATTTGCGTACAAATTAAGAAAAGCGCAGCTGTACTAGAAGTTGGTTAGTCTGAGAATGTACTACCGAACTACGTGGTTTCGCGAGGGTTTTCCCTCTTCAGAAGTGATGTGGGTGGTGAGGTTTGACAAAGACATCCGTCAGAGGGGTGCCGTATTGATGATATACCCCACTACTAATTCCCAGGCTACCCGTAAGGAATGGGATCACGTGATGGAGTGGGGCGGTCGAACTATAAGCCATTTTGGGGACTGTGTCAGTTTGCACTGAACCATCAGGCGCTGTGTTGTTGAAATCGCTGCCCTGAACATCTGTGCCCCTGGAATTTACCATCTACGACCTGAATCTGAGGATTTATCTGTGGATCAAATCGGAAAGTGTCTGCAAACAGTGAGCTACCGTAACCTATGTGCAATTGCGCAAAAGGCCACAATTGAGCACGGCGGTGGTACGTTACAGCTATTGACAGCGTCTGCAGCTCATTCCAAGATGGCCGCTTCGGCAGCGTTTATTTTTTGCTGATCGACTCTCAAGTTTCATTGTCTCCTGTACCAAAGCTAAGAAACCATCGGGAAATATACTGGGTATGTACGTTTAAATGTACAAACGAGCGGAGTTAGGAGCCTTTCAGCCACTGTTTTCTTTATCTTCGGAGACAAGACACTAACAATGTTGCCTCTTGTGTGCATGACTGTTTCTCATACGTACGATTTACATTTAAATTTTGTTTGATGTTTAGGAAAAGCACTCGGTGACATCTCTTAACACAATATGCATGTTTTCGAGTATGTCATCTTTGTAAAACCTAAGTATGTTGTTCTATTAAAATGCTTTTAAACCTAAAAAGTCGGAGCGCACTGTGAACAGGAGTTGGTCAGGTGTTAACGGGTGACCACTTTCATCTATTTCTTCACGCCCGAAAAACAAATACTACCAGTCTTATTTTATAGAATTGTTTAGTCTAAAGACTGTACATTTAGGCAAAATTAATCTCATCGTGTTTTAATGTCGTCAATTAATTATATTAACTTAAAACCAAAAGCGTACTGGCTGCGCATCTTTTAAGATGCAACACACAAAACGTTTAATTTTGAGTTGGCTGTGTAAACTTTTCGGTAAATGTTTTAGCATGTTCACTATTGTTTATTTGTTACCGATTGTAACTTAAGTAGTTTGTTTCGTTTTAGCTTTTTAAAACTAAAATATTGACTCGAGTTTGTCTAACCTATGTGGACCGGACACGTCAGGCTGAAGTCTTTTTTTGTACACAGCAGGACAAGAGTCCTAATTTCGTTATTCTGATTTATTAAATATATCATTACTTATCAATTAGTTGTAGACTAACCATGCCAAGCGACTCACCCCTGACTGGTTACAAGTTCATAAAAACGATATGTCCATCCAAGAAATGAAACAATGTAAATTCAGTCTAACCGTTGTTTATAATTCAGACCGGATTGTTAGTTCTCTGTTGCCAAATTATCCTTCTGGCAAAATTTAAATGATTAAGCTGTCAATGGAAAACATGTAATGCTGTTTTACCATTGTCTGTCTTTGCCAACTAGCCATGTCTTGATGTCCATACATTTAAATCAGTCTATTATATATAAATACACACGTATATATAGACACACTTATTATATACATTTTGTTACACTGGCTATATCTGTATTTTATGGCCTAAAGAGATCTGCTTCGATCAGGTAAATGCATACGTGCAACCTCCTTAATGACGATAAATGGCAGCGGGCTCATCATAGTGCAGAAAATTAAGATAAATCTGTCTTATTTACTGTAACTGCATATTTACAGTCTTGATTTAGAGCCAGTTCCTTCTCCTTTTCAACGCCAGTTCAGTGTCAGTGTTAAAAATGACATCACATAGTAATAATTTTATCTAACCTGAATATTATTCCTTAGCCACATATATTAGTCCTGTAAGTTTTCATCAGTTACCTCAAGCTTGTGAAGTGGTTTTACGTTGTAGGCCTGGTTCTAAACCAACGCACACATCTTTTCTTCATTGCAGGGAATTACACCGATTCACATATTCCCTATATGTACAATATTGTAATTCAGTCTGTCTTCCATAAGAGCCGATTTATCTTCTTTTGGATGTTGCATTCGTCTTTATTACTTACTAAAACACAATCTGTCTGTCAAAATGGCATCCATTTTCTGTTGTGGATTGCTGTACCCTAAACAGTTTTTAAGTAACAGTTGTGCAGAGTAAAGCGTTTTCTTTTATACAGAAAGCGTTATTATTGTCATAGAACGAGTGTTTATTGAGAGTGTGGTTGGTGTGTGTGTGTGTCAGAAGAATTTCGGAAACAAACACATTTTATTTGATGGTCATGTAGTGTGTTGGGTTCAGATCATTTTGCTCTAGAAACAGCGTGCGCACTTAAGAGGATATCCATATTTTTTATGGATCATGCATTTTGAGCTACTCCCAACAGCCTACAGTTATCGCAGTCGAGAGATAGCGGGACCACAGCAACCAGCTCTTGAGCTTCCGTTGACTGGGTTCCTCATTTAAGACGTAGCTGGCAGGAAAGAGCACAGTTTATTCTCCATCACGTCTGTTGAAATTATGGTTGTACGACGTGTTTAGTAGGTTGATCGTGATAACCACTTTGTAAACAATAGTGTGTGGTGTAGGTCGCAGCCTCGTGAGAACGAACTCGTTTGGACACGGGACTGTCTAGCAAAATGGCAGCCACGTTCAGGCTGCATGCTTTTTGCGACGAGCACATGAGCAGAGAGGAAGAGATCGTGTTTTAGCGATAACCGATTTATGATCTATGTAGCGGTCGGGACGATTCGTGAATCTCTCGGGGTGTGCGGCTGCAGTTTGACTGGCAAAAAGCCAATTACAACCCGTCGTCATAGCAACAGTGCGTGTGGGCATTTTGGTTTTCATTCTTACCTGTACGCATCCCGGTATATGAATGAAAACCTTTTTAATACAACTTATGTCTGCATTGTTCTATAAAATAGCAATGATTTTCCCCAGTGGGGATATGAATTTACAATTACATTGGTCTATTTGAGTTAGTCAGTTATATTGTCGGGTTAAATGGGAAACAGTTTAGGTGTATTTTGTCGCATTCATCATAAGTCTAATTTTTCTGTGGGCTATTTTAATTATGTCTGTGGATATTAATGAGCTTGTTTGGTTATTAGGTCGGCGAAGTCGCATGACAATGCACCGAACAACAAGAATCAAGATAACGGAGCTAAATCCTCATTTGATGTGCGTTTTATGTGGAGGGTACTTCATTGACGCGACCACCATTGTTGAATGTTTGCACTCATGTAAGTCCAGATATCTGTCATAATGTTTTACATTTATTTATTACTTAACCTAAAAGCGTTGTTTTGATGGTCATTTATAAACAGCATTGTGTTTTCATACTCGCAGTCCTTTGACTAATATTGTGTAATTAAATTGTTTTTATGCTTATCGTTTTCTCAGTCTGCAAAATGTGTATTGTGCGGTATCTGGAGACCAGCAAATATTGCCCTATTTGTGACGTTCAAGTTCATAAAACAAAACCTCTCCTGAATATCAGGTAATGACTGACGATTATGAGTATCAAATGAAATTATTTTATTTCCAAATACAATATAATTTTACATAAGTATTATTTTTCTTAATAGACATTCATGTTGCTACCTAGTTTATCCCAAATATAGCTAAAACTTTGAATTACTGCACAAGGTCTTAAGCTATGCTTCTGGTAGAGTAAAATTAATGTGCTCAGAGTAACTGCTTAAAACAATGTTGGTATATTCCAGGTCCGATAAAACCCTTCAGGACATTGTATACAAGCTGGTACCTGGTTTATTCAAAAGTAAGTGTGTAAACACTTTCAAAAGGGGGGCAGAACATATAACTTCTTTAAAATTATGATTTTAGAATTTCAGAAATGTATAGAAATAGTGCTATCAGTCATTTTGTCTTCATTGTGCTTTTTGTTACTTAGATGAAATGAAACGAAGACGGGATTTTTATGCAGAGCATCCAGTTGATGGTAAATTATAAAGATAATCATTAATGCATTTTTAATTCACCCAGGTGAGTCTTGCAGTGACATTCTTTCTGTGTTCTTTAGCTGTAAATGGTTCTAATGAGGACAGAGGAGAAGTGGCTGATGAAGACAAGAGGATCATTGCTGATGATGAGATCATCAGCTTGTCCATTGAGTTTTTTGATCAGAGCAAGTAGGTTCAGTTTAATATAAACTCCTTGCGGTGTCTGTTATATTAAAAACCTGTGTTGCTCATGTGTTAATATAATAGTAATGCAAGGTAGTTAACCATACAGTTAACTACCTTGTTAATCAGTTAACTGTTAATTTTTAACTGTTTATTGTATAACAGTTACAAATTGTATTGACTATTGTTTTCCTAAAATTATCAGACTTGATACTAAAGATACGGAAGAAAAAGAAAGCACAAGAGAGGTAACTATCATATAATTCTTTTTAGTTATGTCTCCATTTTGAGGGTTATAGTGGACTACTTACTAAAATGATTCTGCTCATTTACTTTTCATAGGCTAGTGTGAAACGGTACTTACAATGCCCTGCTGCTATGACAGTGATGCATCTCAGAAAGTTTCTCAGAAGTAAAATGGATATACCGTGCACCTTTCAGGTAATCTTGTTTACATTGACTTACCCGTTTATTCTCTTACTTGATTTTAAGAACAAACATGTTTTCAAAAACTGTATTCTGTCATTAAAGTATTAGTCAATATGATCTTGTTTAGTAGGATTTCTTTCCTTTCAGATCGAGGTTATGTATGAAGATGAACCTTTGAAAGATTACTATACTCTTATGGATATTGCTTATATCTACACCTGGAGAAGGGTAGGAGTATGAATTTTAATTTATATAAAATCTTGAAATTGCAAAAGTATCCTGTATAGGTATATTTCTTATATTTTAGTTTAATCAGGTTGAGGTAATAACAGATGTTGATATTTTACAGAATGGACCCCTGCCATTAAAGTACAGAGTACGGCCTGGATGCAAAAAGATAAAGTTAAGCAGCCCAAGGGATGACATGACTGGTGGCAGAAGGCCTTACACAGAAAGTGACTCCAGCAGTGACAAACCAAACAGCCCAGCTGCTCCTGCCCCCTCAACATCCTCTTCTCTGCCCAGCCCAAACACTCCTGTCCTGCCTCCACATCCCAGCTTCCCACATATTTCCACAGTTAATGGAGTTTCTGCCAAAGTGGGCCCAAATGGCCAAGCTCCTTTCAGCAGCAAAGTCTGCAAAGCTTCCCTTAATGGCTCCAACTGTCTTGGGTGACTTGCTATGAATGCCAAAGCCATCAACCCCATGCAAACAGAGCTGTGATGTAGATGCTTTCTGTATAAATCACTTCTCCAGTTTTTATATCATTTTTAAATATATTTGTTTGGTCACAATGTGTGAAACTTTGTAACACAGCATTGCTATATTTTGTATTAAGTACTGGCTTAACTAATATTGTGATTGTTGAGCGAAAACTCAGCAAGGAGAATGTATGTAGGTGTTTTTTATAAAATGTCTTGTTCCTTTAGATTAGAACGTCAATGTATATAAACCATTTTCCTGTTTGTAGGTTTCTTGTTTGTAAATGCAAGACGGAGCACATACGTTTTAATTATCCAGGATTTGTTTGTCATATCCTAAAGGGCATTATTCAGTCATAAAGGACATTTCAACTTTATGCATTTAAAATGTGTAAACCCAAACCAATTTTTGGATGAACGAACGCAAAAGGCAAATGCGAAAGTTAATGATTCGAATGTTAGATTTACAAAAAGCAGAAATGCTGTTGCAGTATTGTTGGGATTTTTTGCGTTCGCCACATACGTTTGAGAAGATGAAGTCTCCATAATTTTTCTTCAACATTTATCTTACCAAAAGAGGATATAGGTTGTTGATAGAGGACTTTATTACACGTATAGCCTTAAGTTCGGATTTTCTTGCTCTACATTTCTGTGTTCAAGAGGTTATTTGTTAAAGGTAATGTATCAGTTAGTGTTGTACAACAGACGTTTGTCTAAATAAACATTTCACGTTTTATTACTATGTATTGCGTGGACATTGTTTTAGCCAAACAAAACCACCATTATGCTGGCTGCGCAGTATTACGATAACAAGGCCGTATGCGGCCTTTCGTTCGGTTCATAGGTCAAAACTTTCTTTGTAGCTGTACAGAGAGAGATGGCTGCTACTTAACAATTCAATGTAAAAATATGTGACATGGTATTCATTTATGCATGTGTGTTTGTACTATTAGGAAAGCCGAATTATTGTTATGCGTTCGTGAACTAATATGTGTAGAGTCGGTTGATCCTCAGGGGAAATAAACTATTTTCCTTTTTCAAAGCAGGGCGGTCATGCTTTGAACCTTTTGTCAAACTAAGGAATAGATAATACTCCATACATAGTGTTTAAACATCAAATATTGACAATGCAGCTAAGCTGACATGTTGCATGCTAGTTGCACACTATAAAATTAGAGGGATCGACTGTTTTAAGACAAAGAATACAATTGATAAAAGGTAAAACAAATGATAAGAAATACGTTTAGCTTTCATTACCTCAACAAATATACAAATATGACGAAAAAGGATGCCTGTTGTTAGAATTTGAAGAAAATCGGTTTCTTTTGCTTTTCCCTGCAAGTTCACATTGATCTCGCATTATGAAGTGAACTGCTGCGTGCGGCCCGCGTGTTTATAGTATTTACTGACATAAATATTTAGTAAAAACTTCAGCATAAGATTTGTGTTACTTAGTTCTTGAAATACAACCCGTCATTAAAGAGAAAACACATTTCACAATTAATTAATTCAAAATGATTAACCAAATCATGGTCAAGAATAGTTTACCTTTTAAAATTCTGGAATCGCATAAATATAGGATTTGCTTTAAAAGCCTTATTTCATCCGTCTATTCTTCAGACGTAAGTGTCTGCCCTTAAAATTGGCTTAGTTGCCTTATTAGAATTAACGGCTTACACAAAAATTGGATTTGGCCTCAGTTCAATAGGTTGGTTTTTTTTATAATCGTCTGTCGTTTTAAAGCTAGAAAAATTAAAGTTAGAAAATTACATTTATTTTAAACAATTAAAGAAAATAAGTTAACTAAACTTAGCTTTGATAAAATGTTACATATTGACACAACAAGCAAACTTTATTTGTTAAAAGGCTCGGTAGAGTCTCAGTTAAGATGAATGAATAATCCGACTGTTTTATCGTAGTTACGCGTAGGTGAACTTTCTTGGTTGTCTTGTTGATAACCAACAGATATTAGGGATAACCGGAAATTGTGCGATATGATGGAAATTACCATGAAAAATCGTTTGAACTTGGAGATGAAACACAATATATAAGCACAAACGCACTGAAGTAATAAAGATGTTTCTTCAGGCTCAGTAGCAAAGTTCAGTATATAAGCGACTTGATTAATTACATTGTTTCCACACACACCGGCTGCGTACGTCCAAAATTAAAACAACAAATATTGTGTAACGTTTTAAATATATATATAATAAAATAGAATAAATAAAAATACAAGACAATACCTTCTCTAAAAGCGTGTCGTGGAAGCAGGCCTACCTTGCTTTGCAGGAAACAGTGCAGGTGAGCGGTGTGCCCTCGCCCGGCTGTACAAATGTATTGCACACTCAACTTTAAAAATCTGCGTTGAAAGTCACTGAGAGAAGGAGACCCAACATAAAGCGTCGTTTGAGAAAATGAGGTTTTTCATTGCTCAATTCAAAAAGTGTGTTCCAAACGGCCACGTTATGAGAAACAAATGCTTTGCTACCTTAGGCCTCTGCTCTTCTGAGAGAGTAGGGCATAGGGATGCTCATTTTTGATTGGAACTCGCCCTTATTTAGTCCACTGCTAAGTGTTATATAGGTTGCTGTAAAATATCAGTGATTCGTGAACTCATGTTTATGTTTATTATTTTAATGTATTTAAATCTTGCCTTTGATAAATTGTATATTTTAAAACCCAGTGAAATCAATTCCTTTTACCAGAATACAGACCTAAGCTTTAAATAAATATATATTTTTGTTTTGTTTAGACATAACACAACCAAAAATAAATGAAACATTTTAGGGGAAGCACTTTGCTGGTTTTAATGGTTTGTCTGGTGAATGTAAGATTTGACAGTAACACATTAATATTCCAAACATTAATCAAGCTAAGCAATGCATCATTTTATTGAGCAATGCTTATGGGAAAGAATGCTTTTAAATATTTTTAGACTACAGCACACACACAAGAGCGACACACTTCCATAACGGAGTAACAACAGTGACAAGCAGACTGACAGAAGATCACTTCTTCCTTTGACAGCATATTTAAAAAGGTTCATATTTCCTCATGTATTTCCTTTTCTTCAAATATTCACCCAATCATAAAACTCACACTGTGCCATCAACATGGAAGAATGTTTTAGTTCTACAAATTACAACACGTGAGATCGTAACTTTATACAAGTTGAGACAAAGTGAAAAGTCTTTGTTAAATAAAGTTTTTTTAAGCTTAGAAGTGATAACTGTGGCTTTAGAGATTTGTGCTGTACAGGCATCATATTCATTAAGGACCAAAAGCGGAAACAACAGATGACCTCATGATGTGATGTTGTGCTAAGATACACAAAGACTTTCACTGAATATTGCCCCACACACAAAAATTCAAATACAGCAACACATTAAGTCTCAGAAGTGTTTTAACTATGAACCAGAGAAAAAACAGTGAAACAATCCAATTGGTGAAACTAAACGAAAAAAAAAAACTGCTGGGTTGTTACAAGAACCATGAATAGGGTAATGTATAGAGTAGTTTATAACCCAATAGTGTCTCCATATTTTGCCCAGCCATTGGTTGAAAACAACCCAGAATTATTTTGTGATTTTAGATCAGTTAGTAAATTAGTTAGCAGGAAAGAGTTTTTGTACCTTTACGACTGCAACATTGAGTCATAATTTGCAAACAGATAATACACTTGCATATTTACACATCTACACGGCAAACCACCTTAATTCTTTTCACCTTTTCCTTTTTAGAAAATAAATTTTTCTAACTTTTCTGTTTTAAAAAATGATTCAAATACAAAATTAAATAATCCAGAGTAAAAAAGGCACACCCTTGCACAGTGTATATATGTCAACACATACAGTAGAATATTTAGGATTACTTTGCAAACAATATTCCAGAAGAAGACATATCACAATATCTATATATAATACTAAAGGTCTCTGGGATCACACAAAGTTTTAAAAATGATGAGAGAGACAAAGAGAAAGAAAGAAACATAAAGAGAGAAAGAGAGAGAAATATTAATAGTTAGACCTAGAGTTAGGCAGATTTCTCCACCTCTTTACAGTGCATCTGAAACACTGTACACAGATTCAAGCATCAATATAGTGCCAGCACAACTGCATTCTCACTAGGAGAATGGCCAATTGTAAACTTGCTAATTATTACTTTAAAAAAGGGAGGTACAAAATCTGTATTATTTTCATACTGTTCTCTAATCAAGACCTAAACAACATAAAACAGGCAATGTGTGTCCTTTCACTAGGGATACACAAGTGACAATGCACACGTAACCCACCAGGTGCCTAACACGCTCTACGAATCACTACTATTGCATGACCCTCCATGAGTCAGTAGTAAAACTGGAATCATTTGCATAAACATTTTGGTGCATTAGATCATGTGCAAAAACAGCTGCAAGACACACGGTTTATACTAGACATTATCAGAGTCTATGGCAAATATTGAGCTCCTGTGCAAGACAAAATCTAATTTGCTAATTGGAGCTTCTTTATGAATTCTGCATTTAAACTTGAAGTTGCATCTCTTTAACCTTGTGACATTATTTTGATTTAAAGGTACAGTCTGCAGCTAAAGACCAGTAGTGCAATAAACACTTTCAAATAATTATGCTTCAATTCTTTTATATGCTAACTCTGGTCACATGTTTTTAGTATTTCTTAGAAGAAAGGGCGAAGATAAAAAAATATCAAGCAGCTTTGAAAATTCCAGTATGATAATCATACCACATAACTGGTCACAAACAACATCACTCCATTTCTGAATCAACAATATCTAACACAAAGGTACAGAACTGTATATTTCTATATATATGTATATATATGACACATGTATCCCTTATCAATGACGCGGAGCCAAAACCTACTCAATGAAGAAAAAGAACCAAAGAAAGTCTTGATAGATCAGAGACTCGATTCTCAGTGAGAGGAGAGAAAGACACTGTATCTGTTACCCACAGCAGTAACTTTTCCCAAGATATGAGAGCTTAATATGTGACCACCTTTATTATCACTGCAGCCACTGTTGCATCAAAACCACAGGCAGCGGTTAGGACAGAATGGTGGTGATAAAATCATAAAATCGCTTTGAATATTGCTCGGGGTTAACTGTTGAGATTTCTGCCCCTGCCTGAAGAAACACATAACAATTAGGGAAAGTAGGAGCAATAAATATGAATAAGTTCTAATGTAGCACTGATGGAAACTGTGAGCAGTTGTGTTTCTAATCTTACCCCATGTTTGACTGTCTTAGCTGCATGGGCTGCTTTCTTCTTGGCATCATATGGGGTGAGAATGTCAATCACTGCCATAAAGTAGATTTCCTTTTTAGGAGCACCTGTAGGATAGAACACGCTGCTGTTTTTATACAAGCTAGAACTGCAATGAAGTGACAAATAAATGAATAACAACGCTTATGTTAAAATTAACCATTGTGCAACATAATATCTTGAATGTGTCTAAGTGTTCAGTATTCACTTTGGAATCATATCCTACAGCACTTTTATTTTATAGAAATGGCTCATTAGTCACTGAGGTGGTACTATATAATGAGTGCTTTTTGTCTAGCTGTAGTGTGACATTTTTATATTTTGTTTGTCTAATTCTCAGTTCAGCTTTTGTCTTTTTTTATGCCTGTGTAAATTGGCAAACAAATGTTTGTCTAAAAGAAATGTTTATAGACTTCTATAGCATTAAAGAAAAATTATCTATGGTATTCTGGTTGCCCATTACTAAAAAAACAGAATATCATAGACACTTGGTGTTAGAGATACAAGCCACCACATAGCAGTATGCTAAAAAACACTCAAAACAATTCAGCAATCACATACTGTAGCAACACCCTGGCAACCACCCACAATACA
>JAZGTK010007215.1:0-19672 GCA_036877625.1 Ambastaia sidthimunki | reverse complement strand
GGGTCCTCTAGATGACTTGAAATTATTTAAAATAAAACATAAGCATTGAAATGAGCTAAAACAAATAAAATTAGTGTTTGGTTATTTTTGTAAGACATCTTAATAGTTAGCCAAACTCTCAAATATTTTTTTGAGTAGAAATTGTGGTGGAGGGGTGCAAATACTGTTGTGGGCAAAAGGTTAAAATCCACTGCGTTAGAAGATATTGTCCATGATATGCAAAGCAGCATTCTGTTACTGTTTAAAACAACATATGCCTCAAATATGGCTTCTGCACATATAATACAAACTTCTGAAACAAACAGAAGCTTTGTGCTTAGTTAACAGCTGTGCATTTTCTATGACATAATAAACCACAGATATTGACCAGATATTGATATTTAGCATTATTGAGAACTATTCTTAGGGCTGGAACTATTCATTCAACATCAAATGTATATTAGGATGTGATATTTATATAAAACATGGTCTTAATCAATCTCATTTACGCTTGTGTCTTCTCAGGAAGTGGAATATGTCAAAGAAGAGGCCAAAATGGTTTATCTGCTGGAGTGTTTGCAAAAGACTCCACCTCCAGTATGTAGATCCTTCACATTGATGAATTTACATCCATCACCGTCTTCTCTTTTAAAGATCTTATTTCTCACATTTTCCCCATTGCTTCTTAGGTATTAATATTTGCTGAGAAGAAAGCCGATGTGGATGCCATACATGAGTATCTGCTGCTTAAAGGTGTGGAGGCTGTGGCTATACATGGAGGAAAAGGTATTACCTCATTCATCTCAATCTATTTGTAGAGCAAACCTCATCCATCAGCTGAGCCCCTGCAGCTACAGGCATTATCCACTGACTGTCAATTTGTCTCGCAGAGTGTTGCTCTGATTGTAGTTTTGTGCAGTTCCCTGTGTTACGAAGATGCTAAACACCAAGTGTACTTTTCAGACCAAGAAGAGCGAACGAAAGCCATTGAGGCATTCAAAGAGGGAAAGAAGGATGTTTTAGTGGCTACAGATGTTGCTTCAAAGGGTCTGGATTTCCCAGCTATCCAGCACGTAGTTAATTACGACATGCCAGAGGAGATCGAGAACTACGGTATGTTTATATTTATGTCTGGTTATCAGAACATGTCTATAAGATAACATGATAGGCTATAGCATGGTAACTCATTTTTATGTGCATCTTAATGTCCAAACGGTTTCAGAGCAACATAGACATCACAGTTTTACACATACCGGTTGATTTTGTGTGTAACGTATTTATGTTGTTCCACAGTGCACAGAATAGGCAGAACAGGCCGATCAGGAAAGACTGGAATAGCCACTACATTTATCAACAAAGGATGTGGTAAGTATTTTTATTGGTTATTTGGCTGATTCTTCAGTTTTTTAATGTTCTCTCACCCTACTGTTTTCTTTCCAAGATAATATAATGTTATACCTAATAGCCACATATATGCACGTAATATATAACTATTTTAGAGCATATAAAGGTGTAATTGAAAGTCTGATTTTTCCACAGATGAGTCTGTGCTGATGGATCTGAAGGCTCTGCTGCTGGAAGCCAAGCAGAAGGTTCCTCCTGTCCTGCAGGTCCTCCAGACGGAAGACGAGACAATGTTGGATATTGGAGGTACACATGACATAAACTCGGTTTCATCTACTCGGTTAAACACACACTTAAAAACAGTGCAACATTGTCATGGTTGTGCGAGGTGCCTCGTCAGTGTTCTAAAGAGAAAATTAAACATTTTTTTCCCTCTTGTCAGGAGAGAGAGGCTGTACCTTCTGTGGTGGTTTGG
The DNA here is from genome assembly GCA_036877625.1 of Ambastaia sidthimunki. Classification (NCBI taxonomy): domain Eukaryota; kingdom Metazoa; phylum Chordata; class Actinopteri; order Cypriniformes; family Botiidae; genus Ambastaia; species Ambastaia sidthimunki. The sequence goes on along the minus strand of JAZGTK010007215.1, from coordinate 17,874 downwards.
GTCACAGGATCACAGACTGTCCCAAGTTGGAGGCCATGCAGACGAAACAGGTCACCAACATTGGTCGCAAAGACTATTTGGCCAATAGCTCAATGGACTTTTAATGCTGTCTACTTCCCTGTCCTCTTCCACTTTCATCTTACATTATTTTGTACAAAATGTATTATTCTTGAAACTGTCAGTGAAATTGTCATGGAGACAGACATGATATTTTTGTCATTACAAAATGCAGTCAAAAATACTGCTTTGTACACGTGATAAATGTAACAAATTTCAGAATGGAGATTTTAGTAGAAGCTATTACTTCATAATATGTGTTTTTACTTCATGTTTTTTATTTTTAAATAACATTTAAAGTGTTAAAGTGTTTTTCGCTCATGTGTTTTTGTTAGTTTAATTGCTTGTGTGCTTTACATCCGCTGTAAATAAATGGTAAGCATTAATTCATATTCAAATTACAATAAACATCTGAAGTCTGAGGTTATATCTCTGGTGACATGTTTTTACAATACTGTTTATCAGTAAGCTCAAGTGATTGATATAGAAAATCACACATTTAAAAGAAAACTATTTGCGACCATTTCTAACAAAAAAACACAGTGCACAGCTTAACGGAAGCTGTTATCTAACATGAATGTTAGCCAACTACGCGACCTCTCTCGTTCTCCTTTACTTTGCAAAACAGGAACTATTACAGTCTGTTCTTAGAAACAAAGAAACGCAATGGATGTCATTTCTAAAGAGGGGCCACTTTTATTGCAAGGAGTCAAATTTGGCAAGGTAAGTTCTTTAATTACATGTAAATAAACTAAACTTTAAACTTAAAAAGGTATTACTAGGATTTTAACTGTCATTTTTACTATTTTATTTGTAAATGCTTTTTGCTACATTTGTTACATTTTTTGTTCAAAATAGAATAATTAATAATAGAAGTATTTTACACAATGAATAATGTTTTTTTGGTAAAAATAGTTATATTCAGCCATAGGGTGTATCTGAACATGTTGATCATTATAATCATTTAGTTATAACAGCATCAAAGCGCTCCTGAATTATTTACATCCTGTCTTGAGAATTATGGGTGGTCAGAAATCCTCATAATTAATATAAGAGGGAAAACGGTGGTTGGTGAACCACCTCAGGTGCTTCCATTTTCAAAGCGGTGTTTAATGTCCATGAATCATGCATGGAAGATAAATCCACAGCAAGTATCAGAACTTCTTCCCCCTCTAGCATGTTCTGCTAGATATCTAACCAGTCCCAGTGGAGGAATACAAAACTAGACAGTTTGATGTGAAACCCTTCCCAATTATGCCACAAAATAATTTATTTTCTATGCCTTAATTTTAACCAACTTCCCCTTTTTCCTGCAGAAGATATGGAGGAAAATTTGGTTGGTTGTCTTTGAGCCCAGCCCTGCAGGGATTGGTCGGATGGAGATGTACGACCTTCGTGATGGTTGGAAGCCCACCGGACTCAAGAAGATGGACAAACGATTGATTCGCCTTTCAGACTGTCTGAGCATCACCCCAGCCCCAGGAGAAAGCTGTCCCACAAATTACTCTGCCTTCTTTTTAAACACCATCTCCTGCACCTACACCATTGCTGCTCCAACCCATGAAGACTGGATTTCTGTTCTGTGCAAGCTGGCATTTCAGGTATGGTGATTAACATTCCGGTCAAGTTCTAAACTTGTCCTTAACCCTATTCATTACTCAGCCCTAAAATCAGAGGGAAATGATAGGTTGATATTCCCAGCTCTAAGTCTAACTTTGGAATGTTGACCCAGGAACATGTAAAACCCAAGGTAGAGGTTGGGAAGAGGGCACTGGCTATACAAAACATCTTCACAAAACATTGGAATTCTAATTAGATGGGAAGATGAAAATTAATACTATATTCAACTCTACATCTCTTACACATTTCAGTTTTTAAGGTTTGACTCAAAACTACATACCCATCTTAACAAAGGAAGTACTGATAATCACTTATTTGCAGAAGACATCTTCCTTCAAAGACAGTTGACACCATTAAAAAAGAGGAATTGCTAGTGTACATTGTTATCAACTGTCTTTATTTTTTAGAAGAGCAATGAAGATGAAGATGCCAAGAAATCTCACAGAGATAAATGCACACAGCTGGCTGATAATGAACTGTACTCCACCTGGGGTGTAGGTGAGACCCTTTCAAACACATCTCCAAAAATACACTTCAGAACTAGCAGAAGCTGATCTGGAACAGTGATAATGGTTATCTTCTTTCAAAATAGGTGTTGTGAAATGTTCGTTAGTGTTAAGTAAGAGAATATTTACAAAGGCAGAGAAATATATTTCCATTACTCATAGTTTTTACTGTGATCAGAACACATATTTAGTATTTATATTCTTGGTATTCAGGTCACCCAGAAATGTTAAATAATAGATGCACTTTTTAAAAGTTACTTTTTGCCTTAGGTAAATAATAAAAAGATGCAATCTGCTGGTCATTGACAAACTCATTTGTAACACTGACAACTAAAATTGCTTGTAACACAAAATTAACACAAAGTGACTTCTGTGGGAAATTCTAATTTGATTCTTTGTATGAGAATGTGGTATCTCATGATTTCTCATCAGATTAGATAGTTGTACTGGTGTGAGAATTATATTAAAAAAAAACTGTTTTAGTTAAATACATTTATGTCCTGTTTTGTGTGTTTTATTTTTCTCAAAAGTCAGGATTTCCTTGATTCCTTGATTTTCTATTTCTAAGTTCTTGCTTAATTTAAATTCCAGAGGTCTAACCTTCAGACTTGATATTTTTTGTTAATTTCTCCCCCAGGCCAGTTCCAGGTAACGATACAGAGCACAAATGCTTCTCAGAGGTGCAGGATGTCTGGATCATATCTGCTCTCTGCTGAGAAAGAGGCTATTTCTCTGCTGGACCTCAAGACTGGACAGGCCATCCACCAATGGCCCTATGGACTTCTCAGGAGATTTGGCCAAGTCAAGGTGCTTCTCTAAGGCCATTCATATATAACATTCTTGTTCATATTAAATAAATTATATGGAGTGAATATTAGTGAAACACCTAATATGTAGGTAATGGAATATTTGGACTTTATATTCAGTGTTTTGGGAGTAATACGTGAACATTTGCTCAATTTGTTAACTATTTGTATTCTTCTAGGGAGGGATTATGATCGAGGCAGGTCATCGCTGTCACACAGGGGAAGGTCAATTCATTTTTTTGTCCAATCAGGGTTCTCAAATACATAAGGCCATTGAAGAGGCCATCATGCACCAGAGTGTCCAGGAACTGCTAGCAAAAGCCACTGCTCTTCCACAAGAGTTTGCAACCCAGCCAACCTCAGTTAAAAGCAAAACACAGGTCAGATCTAAAATGAATAAGCTTCCTCCAATCAACAATAATCAGGAAAGGCCACGCCCGGCAATACAACGCAAACAGGGACAGCAAATACACAAAACCATTGAGGAAGTTCTCATGCACAACAGTGTTCAAGATGTGCTGGTATCATCCACTGCTCGTCAAAAAGTTTCTCTGCCCCCACCACCCTCACCTAAACCAAAAACACAGGATCGATCTAAAGACAGCCCTAAAGAAAAACCTAGAGAAAATAAGAATCCTCCAATCAGCTTGAATGACAAAGAGCTTTGCTCACCAGTAATTCAGAAACATAGACAACCAATAAAAGTTGAAGAGCCTCTCATAAACAACAACCTCCAAAAAACACGGGCAAAATTCAACCCTCTCCCACCGGTCCCTCTCCCACCCCCTCGTCTGTCAGTACCATGCAGAAACATCACCTTACCAGATCCTCTTTGTATCAAAAGTCCTCCTAATAGCCCAGATGATGTTGTGTATGCTAGCATATTACCACAACCAAAGCCTAGATCACAAATGAGTCTTCCAAAAGTTCCAACCCCTCCTAGTCTACCATCACATTTCAGAGTTCACATCAAAGAGGATACAGGTGTGAGCATGGATAAAGAGTGGAATTTATCACAAAAACTTTCTGAGGACAAAGTTGAGGACAATCCCTACACTAACTGGACAGCTGCTAAACAGGACCAAACGGATATTGAAGCTTTATATAGCAAAGTTAATTTCGCAGCTAAGAATAGAAATACTGAAGACATTGGTAATCAAGAGGAGCCAAATATCGCTTCCACAGAAATCCCTGTTGACTTTAAACAGACTCTCTCTAACATCTTGTTTAAAGAGCTGTCCAAAATTCCACCTGCTCTCCCATCCAGGTCACTTAGAGGAAGTTCTGATCATTTAGAAAGAACAGATGAACAGATGACAGATTAACTTTTCTGTCTACAGTTATGTCGGGTAAAAGTGCCATCATTTTTATGGCTGGGCCCCTTCTTCTCCAGTCAGTTAGCAAGTTGCAGCTGTATCTGATCATTTGTGAGATAAAGTGTAAATATGAAGAAATGTAATGTTATGATGTTTTCATGTTCATGTTTTCATTATAGTGAATAGTTACTTTGAAAGGTATGACTGTGTTTGAAAAGTATGTATATGTGTTTAAGCTGTTATATGTTTTTTTCTATCAACATATGGACCAAAAGAACAATTCAAAGAAATATATTAAAAACATTTATTAAAGTTTTTGAGGTAATTAAATCACAGATAAATAGCACTGTTTTACTGATGTACATGCGATATGGAAATATCCAAATTTAGTCAAAAATCTAGTAATAAAGTGCAACTAAAGGGCTTGTACAGATTTCTCTTATTTCTTTCCCTTTTTTGTAAGTTTTTTTGAGGTTTCAAAAATTTGTCAACGAAGTATTATCTAAAAACACAAACCATTGTCCACAGGGGCTATCTATTTGGTTCTTTTAGTGTCTACTAAAACACAGACAAATAAATTATTATAATTATCGCCTTAGTGCCACAGTCTATGTCAGGCCACTAAAGCCATCAGCGTCCCCCGGCCTGTCCCTCTTCAATGTCACTGAAATGCGACGATTCTCCATCGCTGGCGTTAGAAGATGTTACATCGTTTATCTCCGGAACAAAATTTGAGGAAGGAGCGTCCATTGCATAAGGCGCGCTGGTCCTCAATGACTGAGCTGAACTCCTCTGACCGAGGTGACCATGGGTACCGGATGCGCTGCATCCTTCACTCTGCATCCCTAAACTTCTGCATTCTGACTGCACAACACCCTCCAACAACTCGGACAGTTCTGTGATGTAAATCTGCGCCATCTGAAGGGTGTCGTATTTGGAGAGTTTTTTCTCATTCTCTAAGGAGGGGATGACGCTTCTCAGTTTGTCAAAGGCTCGGTTTAGTCCGTGCATCCTGCGCCTTTCCCTCGCATTGGCAGCAACGCGCCTGTGTTTCTGGGGACCGGTGAGGTTTTGCTTGGTCCCACCTTGCGCTTTGGATTTTTCAAGTTCCGATTCCGATGTTAAAGGACTGTGGGCCTCAGAGATGTACTTGTCAATGGCGACATCCACAGACGTGTGGTCGTAGTGGTTACCTGTAGATGCGTAAGCTGGGCTCGCAGAGGTCATCCAGGCCCGGGGATCACTGCGGGTCAGCCTTGGATGTTCAGAGAGAGTAAATTCCTCCAGTCGTTCTCTAAATTTTCCTTCTGACCAGTGCAACAGTTTGGTTTTTGCTGCCATTATTATGTTGCAGTGATATAAAGAAACAAAAAAGTTGATATAACTTCCAAGTAAGTAACTAATGTCCCTGATTTAGCTTTGTGGAGAATTCTGAAATGGACCTCGCAGTTCTTGGTGGGCTCTTTACTTCAGCCAGGATCCTTCTCGACCTTATGTGGGATCACCTCTCCTCTCTCCTCCCCTAAACGCTTCTGGTGAGTGCTCACAGCCAATAGAAATCCCCCTCAAACTCCCATAGAATAAAAAAAGAGTTGTGGGTTGTTTTTGTCTTCTTGATGTGACAGTCTTGGAGTGATGGATGCTCTTTTTCCAACGAATGATCAGGATTTAAAGTACTCATTTAACCCGGTTTTTATTTTAACATCGATCGCCAGAATAATAAACCTGACGGTAGATAGGCTACTAATAAATATATGTATGTAAATCCGGCCTATATAAATTGGGGTGTATACATGCATGGGGTCCATAAAATTACATTTTTAGTAACCCATAAGCTGTTCTGCTATTTCGTTTGTAATTATTACATTTTTTTTACAAGTTTTTACTAAAATATTTTACATCAAGAAGCAGAAATTATTATATTAAAATTATTAAATACATTATTAGTGTTTTAAATCACCCTGAAAACTCTAAAAAATGGAAATAAAAAAATAAAATTCAAATCTCAGAGGACTTGATCCAACATCCTTATCCACTTTATTTAAGATAAGCAACGGAATTGCCAAACAATAAAATCTAGCAAGAAACTTGCATAGCAGCGTCATATTTCTTCTCAAATAAACTGTAAAGTCTGCGGCAATAAACGAGCAGGTGGAAAGCACGCCGTGGGCCGCACCTGTCGTCAAAGAGGTCCAGGAAAACTGATAAGTATCCTCAGTCTGGTCATAAATCATTTAGCAGTGAAGCAAAACAATATTTGGTCAAATCATAAGTGAAGACATTTATTGAGAAACAATTTGAGGAACAACCTATCTGCTAAACGAAATGATTTCTTTGTCTTCTTAAATTGCTTTTTGCGGCTTTTCAACTTAATCATCTTCTTTATTATTATTATTATTTTAGAATACTAGAGGTAGTATTATCTGAATGACATATGACCTTATATTTAAATGTACCTATTGTGTTATATAAGCTACCTAAACTAACTTAATTACCGTAAAAGTTAATAAAGTAAAAGAGTTACGATAAGTCAGCGGTGTGTAAACTGCATGTCTTTTTTGAACAGCAGGCCTATAGGAACATCAGTGATCTATATTTTCCCATTCAGGTGTTTTTTCATTTCTTTTCAGTTGTTCCAACAACAAAACCATGAGGCCAAGGCAACATCTTTTGGGCACGAGACTAACTTACTTTGGGGGCCCATTATGGCAGTGGCGGCCCCTGTGGGATATTTTTAATGAGGGTTGAATAGAGTACCAAACTTCAGACCAGTCAGCTGTTGTCCCCTGGCACCCGTCTCACAGTCAGAGGCCCACACCAGCGTCTCCCATATGCCGCGACGCGTCCAGGGATACTTAAACTTTCACACTTTTTTCCCTTCAGCCATGAGAGAGTTAATCACTGAGCATCTAAAACATCATCACTCCAGTTCACAGGGGCCCCTTCAGCATCACTTAGGCTGAGTGCTTTTGGAATTCCTGTTTAGAGCGATAAATGTGTATGCATTTATGCAAATAAATGTGTATGCATTTATGCAAATAAATGTGTATGCAGTCATCCTTAAACATTGTATATAACTTTCTTTAAACTGAATGTTTTTTCTTTGAAAACATAATAATATGAGTACATTAATACTAGCACACACACACACGTTAACACTTATAACAAGTTACTAGTTTAAAGAAGCCAGAGTAGGCCTCTACATGTAGTGAATAGACGTGAATGTAGAAACATTTCTTTTAGCATTTCGATAGGCTATTCTCTCTCTCTCTCTCTCTCTCTCTCTCTCTCTCTCTCTCTGTGTATGTGTGTGTGTATGTGTTTGGAGACAGGCGGTAGATGTTAAATGTTGGTAAGAAAATCAGCGTGACCTGCTATCCAGTCATTGGGTTAATGAGGCTTGCTTGAGTTAAATAAACGGGCACACTCTCCGTCCAGGGGTTCTCCATTCATTTCTGTACATGAATATTTAATTCTCGCTACCCTACTGCCAGCGCAACAGCCTGCAGCCCTGCGCAGACAGGGACACACTCCCCATCTGCTGCCTTGAGACGGCGGTGGCGGAGAAGGACCGCGGAAGATGCTAGGACCATATCAAAGGTCACTTTGAGACCCCATGGCGTCATGATTATTAATGCACTGTTTAGTAAAGTTTCTGCAAAACACACAGATGCACGAAGATTTTGTATCTTAAAATTACAATTTATAAAAAATGGACATTGCAAGCTTCAGATCTCCCAGTTTAAAATTGCACATCAATTAAATTATGTATTAATCCTATTTTCTTGTTTGGCAACCGTAGAACAGCGTAAACACTTCAACTACACGGAAATGCTCAGATTGTTACTACTTATTACTACTTACTTTTTGTGAATTGTTATCAATAATATTATTATGTGTATTGATGCGTCTGTTGCTTGTTTAAATTGTGTTTACTTTTTTCTTTTTCATTTAAGGAGTTACAAAAAATACCACTACTTGTCTGTATTTTTGTCTATATAGACTGTAGTCCATAAACTCCAGTCGTGGTCCTCTTGCTGTGGTGGGAGAGCTTGAAACGATGGCCCCTTTCTTCACAGCTCAGTCAAGCGCGGGTGAGTGATCCGCCTCTGACCCGGGGTGCGCGTGCATCGGCTGTGTTTTTTGCTTTAGTTAATTAAAGACTTGTAGAGGTCGAACGCTTCCACGTTTCACACAATAGACAATATCACAGAGAAACAGTGAAAATCGCTGTGCCTATAGCAAAACAGCGCTTGATCTCAGCCCCATGTAATTATTCAAATCCACCCCGAGGTGCGGACGTACTTCTTTATACACAAAGTTGTCATTCTGTGTCTAATTTAAGGGTTTACCCGCAAATTAAGGAAATTAGTGGCCTCATTAAATTTGGGAAAGGAAGTAATATTCTGTTAAGCCTAAGGGCTCATTAAATCTACTTTATTTCAAATAACAGTTTAAATGTGTTACATGAATTCTACTGTTGCCCGGATCTTTGCTGCAAAAGTATGTTTAGGAATGAATTTACTTTTTTAGTTATTAAAATACACTGGTTTATTTTCATTAGTCTCAGGTCCAAAAACTAAACGGACCAGGCATCCTGTGCGGTATAAAATTAAGTCATTTACAAACTTAGTTTGTGTAACTTAGTTTAGAATTTAGTTTAGTGTAATTGAATGTATATTCCCCTAATATGTTGGTATATTCATATTCTGTTAGGCCTTCGCAGTTTAATACATATAGCATGGACTATACGTGTCTCAAGAGCATCGTAAGCCTATAGCCCAAACTTGCATTAATGGTCTCTGTTATCAACTTAAGATCATGCTTTTGAGAAACGCAGACCTGTTCTGTAAAACTCAGATTTAAACGGTATAGGGGAGCCTCCAAATTTTATGCATGCTTTGTTTTCAAATTATATTAGATTACAGAGAATTAATATAAAGGGTTATCGTAGATGGAAAGAAACTGCATTCATCAGTAGCCTATAGTTTACATCATGCCACGTCATAGTGGCATATGGACAATGAGAGGCGCGTGGCACCAGATGACCTTGAGCAAACAATTCAGCAGTGACACCCATACAATAACATTCAATGACCCCGAATAACTTTGCTTAATGAACAAAGTCTGTGTCAGAGTTATAACCAGAAATGTCTTTAGTCCGTACCGAAAGAGGCAACTTTTTAAAAGTGTACATGGGGGGAAAACAAAAAAGATAAGTTTGTTTTAAGAATGAGATGGGTTGGTATTCTTGAAGTTTATTGCATTTGATAGTCATTGTTATTATAACAACATATTGGATGATAATGTCGAAACAAACGAAACAAAATGACTTTAATATTACCTTTATTTATTTAAAGTTAATGTTATATGTATTTAGTTAAAATTAATGTTTTGAAAACGACGACAAAATGAAATTCGCTGCATTGCTGGTATTTGGGGGTTTTAGTTGTGCCTAATATTGTGCACTTTTTATTTTACTGTTTGCATAATTTAAATTCTGTTAAATTGGTAATGTTGACTAATTTTGTACGTAATGAACAGAACATTACATTTTCCTCTCTTCTTTGCCCATGCTACATAGGCTATATACAAAACGTGTGCATAATTGTTCCGCCAGGTGGCAGTAATACACTGTCTTATAGTTGCACAACAAACTATAAAGCCATAAAACTCCCAAGTGTTTGGAAATGGTGCACACACACCCACAAAAGTAAGCAAGCTGAAGAGCCATAATAACAGTTTAACTGACAAAACAACATTCAACTCCTAAAGTAGCCCTTCTAACAAACGCAGCTTAAATGCTCCCGTTGAATCAGCAATGAAGCAAAATTACATCAAAAATCTGTTGCCAATGTACATTTTTTGTAGGCTAATTTGTACCAACATGAAACAGAAAACACTGAAGCGGGAAGGACTGACCCATTTATTCAGATGATAAATTCTTGCCAGGTCCGAACAGCTGGCATTTCATTGAACTGTGCCCACTCGTTATTTGCTGAAGAGGAAATTAACTAGCATAAGTGATGGCCGTCCCTTTCATGTCATATATTTGCGTAACACGCATGCGTACAATAATCTCCCGTAAATCAAAATCATACATAATTAGGTGGGATTTGGGCGCATGCGTGCGTTTCTGTGCTTTTTTTGCGACGAAGCTCTATATGGTGGAACAGAAAACATTGCTATATTCTCCTGTGTTTTTCTGTTTGAGTAATCAAACACACTTATTTAATTCATGCAACTCAACGTGTCGTTCTCCTTGATCAGTAATTGCGTCAAATCAAAAGAGGGCAGTAGTGCGCCACTTTGTCATTGTCGAATGGTACATTTCTTCCTTTCTATCTTTTTTCTCTTTCCCCCATTGCCCTTAGTAACCCCAGTAATTACATTCATAGTGAGAGAAATGTCATGGCGTCCTGATGTCTCAAACTTAGATTCTTGATCGACGAAGACTCTCAAAAATGCCCCCATGTCACACCCCTGTAGTTCAAAGATGTCTCTGTCTGTTCAATTTCTATAGCATTTGTCTTCATTTTTGTTCACCATTGGTTTATTTACTAGCCTCATTACATCATTTGTTTTGCAGTAAAATTTCACAAGAGGTGCAATTAGCTGTAACTAACACAATATCAAATGAAGCTTGATCCCATGTTTAGTTCACCGACAATGATTAACTTAAGTGAGAGTATGTTTCATTTAATTTGTGCAATAACAAAATGTTTCTCACAATTGAGATGTTATGAGGTGAGATTTAGCAACCTAATGAGCAGCAGTATCACAGCCGGTTTCAATTATTCAAGGAATCGTTTACTGTATATTATCCATTGTCATCAGGCATTTCCTATGGGAAATTTCTGTAATGAGAATGAAAGTGACATTCACAGTATGCATCAAAGTCCCGTCTCCTCCCCTGCGTTCACTGTATTTGATGCAGATAAAGGTGAGGCAGCTACATGCCTTTCACTGCCATTTATCTGGCATTTTTGCTTATCGTGGTGACATCATCAATCAATAACTCCTGTTCTGAGAAAAAGTCAACAAAAAGGCTGCTGATTAAATCAACGACTAACTCCTTTCAAGGTCCTGTGATGGAATGTGTACAGGATCTACCTACTGATGCAGAACCTCCACATATTTTCTTTCCTGGACATTCCATTTAAACAGCACAAGATTTGAGCTGCATGGATCCGCAGAAATAAACCTGGTAAGACAAATATTGATATGCAGGGGAATGGCTAATTTCAAAGCAGTCATTGATTTTTCATTTAATGCTTTCCAGCCTACAATTTTACGTTGTAACAACCTTTCTCTAACGTTTACATTAACTAACAAAAATGTTAAAAATGGTATTTTGAAATTTTTAGGAACATTATTTTCTATTATTATTGCTTGGTTTTAAGAATGTTATTCAAACTTTTGATTCTGTAACTTCTTAAAATGTTCCACTAACAACTTAAGAATAACAAATAAAGTTTTTGATGTGTATGATATGAAACATTAAAAAAATTCTACTAACGTTACTTAACAAATGTTCTTGATGCCTTTGAGAGAACCTTTAGAGACCTTTAGAGAATGTTAGCCAAAGTTCTGAGAATGTTCAATGTAAGCTGGGTTCATATCTAAAGGTTTAGCTTTCTCTTGCAATGTTGTCCTGTCCTGTCCTTAGTTGCTGTATAGGCAGTTGGAAAGAGAGACTGAGGAAGGCCATGCTTCCCTAGGGAAAGGTTTTGTCTCAAGAGAAATGATTCTATGATCATGATGAGGTATTGCTTATGTGAGTTATGGCAAAGTGGAATGTGGGACTGTAAGACTGACTCAATCTTCCTGTATTTTTTCCTCTTTGGTTTTATCTGTCTTTTTTGTTTTATTATTTTAGTTTTATAAAAAGGTTTATTGTTTATCTAAAATTAACCAATTTGTTTAATTCTCCTACATTTATTGTGGCGCACTTGTGGCCTGACTTGTAGTTAGAGAATCAGACTTGCAACCAGAAGGTCATGGTTTCAACTCCCAAAGCCAACATGAAACCACTGAGGTGCCCTTGAGCAAGTCACCCTACCCCCAATTGCTCCCCCGGGTGTTGCAGTGAATGGCTGCCCACTGCTCTGGGTGAGTGTATGAGTGTATCTGCTTCATGGTTTGTGTGTATTCACTATTCACTTCTTCTAATGTGTGTGTGTGTTAGTGTGCACTAATTTGGATGGTATCTTCATGATCTCTCTCTCTCTCTCTCTCTCTCTCTCTCTCTCTCTCTCTCTGTGCAGATGCTCCTGGCTGGAGGAGGTCTTCTGAAGGGTGAATGTAAGATCCGGTGAGATGCTGCTGTCAGTCTTGCTGTGGGGAAAATGTTGAAGAACGGATGAGTGGAAGCGTCCTCTCCTCGTCCCATTGTTCCTGTCACTGTGATCCAGATAATTAATATCCCCTGTTAAACAGAGACACTGTAAATCATAACATAGCCATTATATCTATGAGAAGCCTTCATGCATCAGCTGCAGACTTTGACATATGAGTCTTTGATCAGCTGACCTGGGTTAAGTACATATTTGATGAGTGTAAATGGAAGCTACATCTCTGGACTATCACGCAACGCTTTCTATGACCTTGTTTGCTAAAGGCGTGGAAAGGAGGTGTGATTAAATTTCATCCATCTATCCGGCCATCCATTCATAAATGCCTGTTCATTAAAATGTATCAAAGGGTTCATGGTCTTTTGCATGCTGTCTGCCTAGTGTGTTTAACAACACCTGACATAAATGAACTCAAGATTATGACGATAGCTGGATTTATTTATTAAATGCATTAGCTGGTGATAAATCCACACACACAAACACTTTTAAGAGAGACTGACAATAGCTGACAACCCGGTGAACACCAAACTCCATTAGTGTTCATTACACATCATGAGTGGTTATAAAGTTAGCACTCGTATGACAGCAAAACCCTCATTTATATTGTAATGACACAAGGACACCTTTGATTAATAAATCAGCGAGGACCTGATTCTAAAGTCCCTCTGAGACAAATAGGAATAGGTGATGAATGCCAGACCAGAGTTCATTTGTCTGGATCTTATCATCAGTCCCAGCACTGAACAACTGAGGGTCTTTTTGCAGACTAATGCTGAACTCATCTTCATGTGTCTTATTGCTCTTGATAATCTTCTGTATTGTGTAACACGCATAACCTTTTGGCAGCCGCAGAGAAGTCGATAACAATAAGTGTACGGTTACAGTCCTCTAGTGGTCCAAACCACTTCCAACCGAGTCTTAATTACTCATAACACTTCCACAAGCCCAGAAACATACAGCACAGCTTACTACAGCTGCAGTCTCCCAGGTCTCCATCCATCTTATTTAACTACACAAGTTTTCATCCTCTCAGGCAACACACACAGCTGCTGATACATAACAAGCTCCAGTGATTGGAAATGTAATTTGTAACTCAATAGTTTGGGTTTTGTCTATAGTAGTAGAAAAATTATCCAAGATTTGTTGTAACTTATATATGTGTATATACTGTATGTGTGTGTGTTTTTGTGCAGGATAATGAAGGGTGTTAAATAAATGAATCCAGAATAAAATGGTCATTATTTAGCCTTATTTAGTAACTCCAGATATGACCACTACAAACTGTTATTGTATGTTAAAGAGCTACATTCTCCTATTCTATTTTAATAGAGGAAACAATGGCATATCAGTTTAGTATAAGTAAATAAAAATAGTTTTTAATTTAAATGCATTTTACATATTCCACATTTATAAGGGTGGAGTTTTGAAAGTGAGTTTTTTTACCTTTCAGACTCTGCAGTTGCACAAGTTTAAGCAGCATGGGAACAGCATGCTGAGACTCTGCATGCCGTCACGCAGCACCGCGAGTGAAGGAAAGGACAGGACAGGACCACAGCCGGGAGGAACATAGAGGAGAAGGAGCACATCTCCACCATCACCTTTAAAATGCATGAGAGCTCCCTCGATGACTGCCGCTCTGTGGCACGCTGCATGACTAATACTGCCTGGAAGTCACTATGTCTCCTCACCCGCTCTCCAAGATCTGAATTAATTGGCTGTCTCAAGCACACACACACATGCATGCACACTACATCCCCAAAAACAGCCGCCCTTAAAGTTGGAGGTTTTAAATGATATAATTAAACCAGGGGGAGCATTAGCTAACTAGTAGCAATTGAGAGAGAATCTGTTGTGGACATTTCGGGTCGAGGAGCCTTTCAGTTACAGGTCCTTTATGTAAAACATAATTTTACGGATGAGCAAGACTGTATTATGAGAGTGAGACATCGCCTCTAGTTTCAGTGGGTAATGGAGTTGTGGAACAAAGACTGCATGTGTGTGTGTGTGTGTGTGTGTATAGTGTCAGGGGTGAAAAGAAATGTTAGGGTAGTTAATGCAGGAACCTGCTTTTTTTTGGAATGGTGTGGTTAAATTCTTAAGTATGATACATGCATATTTAAGGCTTTGTGGGAGTCAACGGGTCTCTGCGATCGGTTTGAAGTTCTTTCAGAGTTCAGCATGAGAAAGACGTTTTAGCATCCGCATGAGATCTTTGTTCTATTTTATATTCTTCTTTGTTCCATTTTATATCTTCTCTCAGAGTATCTCATACTCAACTTTAAGCATTGCATCAGGACATCCATTAATATGTTTCCTGCTGCATTGTTTTCAGAAAAGATTTCATATTAGTCAGCGATGTTGAGTCACTACCTTTCAAACCTGAAGGTGCCACTTTTTAATGAATGGCTCAGGCAGGTAAACGAGACTCATGCTCTGTGGTAAATACAACCTCTTTAAAGACATTGTGACAGGGCCTTTGCATAGGGGCATCTTTTAATTCTAAAACAACAGATACAGTGAGAAAAAAAACCTGGGTGCATGTATTTGAGTATATGTAAAACTATTCAAGTTGTTATAATTATGGGATGGAAGAGAAGCTATATTTTAAAACCAGATTTTAGTTTAAGTCAGTGTGTACACACACGCCTCGCCATCATGTTTTTCCAGCCACAAAACGATGTCCATCAAATCCCTGCCAGCCTTCAGGCCTTAGGACAGCTTAGTACTACCTATAGCATGTAGCTGATAGTAAGGTAATACAGCAGGTTATACAGCCTTTAAACTATTTAGGGGAATACACACACTAAAAAAATTTATAACTTGTATGTACTGTAAGTCGCTTTGGATAAAAGCCTCTGCCATAAAATAATGTTAAATGTAATTAACATATGTAAAATATAATGTATAATGTAATGTGATGTATTTAAAGCCCCCATTATTGTGACAAGATATAGTAAAAACTATAGGTTACACACACACACACATATATATATATGTGTGTGTGTGTATATATATTTGTGGTATGCTTGTGGTATGACTGGGATGATTGAGAGTAAATTTACCCAACAGTCATTGCGCACCACAAGCATACCTGTAAAAAACCGCAGTTAGGAATTAAGAGTCTAGCGTTTTTAAGTTTCTATGCAGTTGTTTAATGGTTTAAACGATAACGTTACAGTTATCTTAGTTCGAGTAGTTAAGAAACCGCGAGCACATGTTAAAGAAGCGTCTGAATGGGAGCGCAACTCTTGATTCAAATCACTACGACGGATTTCTTAAGGTAAGTGAGTGAATGTCAGAATCATCGGTGACTGACGAGTTCGTGAATCTTGTGTCCATTCAGGAAACGAGCCGACTAGTAAGAATAATGCATTTGTAAATCGGACTACGCTGCTGGCGTTTGTTTGTTTATTTGTTTAAGAGTACAACAATATTTGTGGTACACGAATGGATGTTATTTGATCCATTTAGAAATGTCAAGCGCGCAACTCGGGTAAGATTTATTACAAAACTTTCTTTTTCTACCTGTTGTTATTTCTTTGGGTCTTGTTGTACTATTTGTGAGTGCACTATAAGCTTCTGTGTATGTGTAAGCACACTTGGAAATAAAGCTTATTTTGATTCTAATATAACTTCTTTTACGTGACTTTATTATAGATTCAGGAATGGTGCAGGAAACACTGAAGTTTCAAATTTTGTGCATGTAAGACTGAGGGCGATACAGTGATGTTCCTCAGATACATCTCAGAGGAATAGGTAAGACTTACCTACCGTCCACCATAAAACTAGTGCAGATATAGTAAGTTTCTTCTTTCCCTTTTTATCTGTATTGGTTGGTGGACTGGCCAGAGTGTTCCAAAACATGGGAAAGAATAGCTAAGGGGAATGTGTTTTTGGCATATGCTGAGAGCTGAGACTATTGCAATACCAGTTATTCATCCTGGCCTGACATTGTCCACCTTTATAGACCCCAGCATGACTGCCTGCTTGCACTGTTTGCAACACCAACGTACAGGGCTCGGGTGATTGTGTAGCAATCACTGTGGAAGCCTTTAACTCATAGGCGGTCCAGGCATTGAAGAAAACACATCCCATAATGCACCTCCTCGCTGTGAGCACTTGAAGGAATGGCGTCTCGGCACCAGCAGCCGAATGCGGTTGCCATAGCTGCACGATTACTTATTAGGATTGGCACTTTGTTTTCCACATGGGAGGTGAGTGCACTGCTGCTGTATATGGTTCTGTTGATTACTGCTGCCTCCTTGCTGAGACTGATCTGGGAAACACTGAATACAATGAAATGATTCATGAAGAAGTCATTTATAGATTAAAGATGCTTATAAAACATGTATCTTTTTTTTTGCCTGTTTTTAGAGAGCATCTATGATGGCAGACAGTTTGAAACAGGCAGCTGTGGCATTTTAAAGGCCCTGGTGGTAATTTGTTTGAAAGGTAAATACACATCATACAACATGCATGAAGCTAAGACGGTTTATAGAGTTTGGAGTGCTGTACTTATTTAAAGTGTTTTAAACACATGTCTAACTTTTAGTACATCTATTGTCTAAACTGCTACTATTGTAATAAATCGCTACCTTGGAATTATAAGGTTCTATCTGTGTTTTGACCAGTTTTGAGATATTAAGGTTTAAAGTTTTTGCATTGCATTGTAAATACCAAAACTGAACTTTTTTGTTTTTCAAATTAAATACCAAAATGCATTTTTAAAAAAATAAAACCTTTAATAGTGTCAATAAGTTATATTAGAGTCAATAACTCAAGTTTGACAAAAATGTCAGATAGAATCTTATAATTCTAAGGTAGCAAAGTGTTATTTTCAGCATACAGGTCTGGATTTGTGGGTTGGTTTTAAGTGCTGGGCAGTAGGTGATGCAGAAGACACTATGATCTGGCATACTTTACTGGGACTGTAGAACATTGCTTCATTGAAGCCATCCAGGTACTTGCTTTGGCTTTCTAGTGCACTCGACTACACTGTGTGTCTGGAAATGTGCCTGGATAGAACTCACTTCTGCATCATTTAATCTTCATTTGTTGACTTACCGCTGCCATGAACTAGAAAACGCACACAACCGTCTTGTTTAAACAAAATTCTTTTTGCCGCCCACTTTTTGTGGGTGGTAATTATGCAACGTTAATTGTATTAGATCAGTGCAAAACTTTGCGAGAAAGCTTAAAGCTGTAATCTAACATG
>JAZGTK010007214.1:0-19675 GCA_036877625.1 Ambastaia sidthimunki | reverse complement strand
GAGAGCTGTCCAAGGTGCTGATTTGTTCCAGTGTGCCAATCTGTAACACTCATGCACAGACAGTCTTTAATATATTTAAAGAAACACATTTAGCAGGTTTATTCCACCTCAAAATCCCGTGTTTCCTCTGTCACAACGTAAGACAATAAAACCCTCAGTAAGTGTTCAGCACTTCAATCCCACTCAGATTTGCAGGTTTATATTCTTGACTGGCTTTTCTGCTGAGGTTGAGGGATGTGTGTGTGACTGGGTCAAACTGCTGCACTATGAGTGTAATATGGCTACTTAACTTTTAATGTTCCCTCGCACCATTGAGTAAAAGTGCAAATCCTGACATCAGCGCATCGACCGTCTCCCTCATCCATCTAGAGAACTGATGATTCCCTTCTAATGTGTTTTCACAGCTGTCTGAAATGTGTGTTCTCTGCTGACTGTTCCATTTGCTTCTGAGAGAGAGAGAGAGAGAGAGAGAGAAAGAGAAAGAGAGAGAGAGAGGACAGAAATACAGAATAAGGGCAAAAAGAGGAAAAGTGTGTTTGACAATTATTGCTTTGTTAACACTGAGGGGCTGGTTTCAATTCACAATAACACAGCAATGATGAAGGGACGAACAGGGGAGAACAGCGCTTAGGTCAAACTGAGGTGGGCCAGAGCAATACAAATACACTAAAATCACCTCATAACTTTGATTAATGAGCTTATGTGTCTGTATGTGTGCATATGAAACAGTGTAAAAAATATATCAGGTTAAAATGGAACATACTAAATGAGCGGCAGTTATACACTCACATACGTTAGGTGTGTGTTTCATGTTTTATGGACAAATTCCATAGACACAATGTTTTTATTCTGTACAAATGATACATTCTGCCTCTACACTAACTCGAACACTAAACCTAACCATCACAAACAACTTTCTGCTATTTTAGTTTTTCAAAAATGATCATTCTGTATAAATTATAATCTTGTTTCCTCATGAGGACCAAAAAAAGTCACACACAAGGTCAAAATTTACTGCTATTTCTACATTTGTGAGGACATTTGGAAACACACATTCTCATTGGCCGGTTTCAGGGACCTGGGTCTCATTCAAGGTATCTATTGTTCTGCTTCCAGGAAGTTCTGTTCTGTTCACCCGGGTTGTTTTTATGAGCTTATGTTTTCAACGCACAGACAAAACCGCAACATAGTTAAGCAGCTACATCACATAGTTAAGCAGCTACATCACACTGCTGGAGGACTGAAATGGGAGCCAGAGTTCATACGGCCACCGGGTAATGCCACAGAAACGCTTTAAAGTTCAAACAGTGGCCTGAACCTTAAATGAATAACAATTGTATGAAAAACATTTTGTGGAAGGAACACACAAAGAACAAATGCCAGAACTTAAATCTCCACTCTGTTCATGTTTAATGCTCTTCTGTGGGAAAACTGTACATGATTTTAATGAGACTGCTTTGTATAAACTTGGACAAAACAAATTTGGCTATTAACACCTTATAAACACCAGTCATTTTCCTCTGAGTGCATTTTAAAGCGAGGGAAATATTGAGCCCACAAAAAGGATATTATGAAGTAAAACAATGTAAGAGTGCAAAAAAAGACAAGGCACCACCCAAAAAATACTGGTAGCAGGAAATGATTGTTTTATTTTTTACGGTATGTTCTGTGTGACCTCATTCTCTGGGGAACTCAATGAGCCACAGAAGTGGAGTGAAGCTACCGAAATGTGATCTGCTTGGACCAGTTTAGATTCAAACCAGTTTTCAGACTCTGAGTATTGGGTTGACCTCACACTGACCTAAGAAAAAGTGGTTTGGGGAAACGATTAATGACAAACTAATGACCGTGTGCTAAAGACGTATGTATTGAATGGACCGACATGAGAATTGTGAAGCGAGAGCTCATGTTTCATCAATTTCAAAGTGAGTTCCAGTTACTGCTGTTTTTATATCTGTTCATAGAATATACACTTTCTTCAGATGTCCATTTTGTGTGGACTGATCATGTCCTTTGAAGAAGAATCTTGGCAATAATTGCAAACATTTCCATGTTTCCTACAGCATGTTACATACCAGTTATTATGAGCTAAAATGAAATGGCGATGGAGAACCGTGGCTGTTCCAACTCTTCATATTCGTGCAATTCTTTTGGTTTCAAAAAGAAATAAACAAACGGTCTGATGTGGAGTTTTCTCCATATGTGTTTGTCTTTTTGTTTTAGAGAAATTTGGGGTCAGATTGAGTTGCTTGGCAGCCACGGTTCTAAAACGTTATGCATCGATCATTTAAGGCTTTCATAAAGATAAAATAAATCCATCTGACTGAGCTGTTTGTGTACATATGAAACTACAGACAAAATATTGGATGCATGTTATACTGGCTCAGAGACTTTCTCCAAACTTTCCTTGTTTGAACTGACTTCGTGTTTGGGCCTCTGACTACAAAACCATCATGATTATAGCATTTACAACCAACCACTCAGCTAATAGGGAATGTTCTCACAGCATTGGGTAACATTGTCTATAAGTTCTCTCAAAATGATCAAAAACTGCCATTGCAGTAATGTTAGTACCATATATTTCAAAAACGTTTTTCTTAAGTAGTTAGTGAAATGTTTTAAAAACACTACACAGAAATGTTCGAATAACATTCCTAACCAAGCAATAGCGTTAATACAACATCTTAAAAACTAAACGTTATGAACATTTTCAGTACGTTCAATATAATATTTTTTATGGTTTTGTTAAAAACAAAACGTTAATGAAAACATTAGGGCAAACATTCCTACAACCTATACATGCTAGCTGAGCAACTGCCTTTGTATTTGCATCCCTGGGCATCATAAAGTGAGGTCATACCTGTGAAGAATAATCCATGGCTTTTACCCAATCAGCATCAAGAAGCAGAAATATTCATTTGATAAAATAAAGTACGTCTGGGATAGAAACTGCTAATGGCCCACTGCCGCTGGGAGCTACATGACGCCTCTCCCTTTCCAAGTTATTTTCGGGAATGGAAGCTCTCCGCCTGTTTGAGAAGCTGTGGTCGGAAGTGGGTGCTGAGGCACGACCAGATGCTTTGGTTTGGGGTTCTCCAGGATGTGATGGGACACAACTGGTTGAACTCCAACAACTGCAGAAAAGGGCAGAAACACTTTAGAGAAACACAGAAAATATCATCGACACAGGACAAGATGTTGACATCATTAAGATTCCACTAATCTGACATCCCAGCTAACAATTTTAGATTGAAAGAACAAATCAAATCTATGAATGTTCAAAACATCAATTTATTTATACATTGTGTTAATTATTTCCTGGTTAAAAGAACATTATTCAAACATTTTTAAATTCTGTACTTTAGAATGTTCCACTAACTACTTAAGAATAACTTGATATATGATTTATGATATATATGATATATAACTAAAAAACGTTCTACAAACATTACTGCAAAAACACTTGGAGAACTTAGAGAACTTTTCAAAAATGTTAGCCAATGTTCTGAGAATGTTCCCTGTTAGCTGGGGTACTGTAGTTGTCTATCAATCAAGTACACAACACTTCAATTATTTTTAAACTATGTACATAAAATACACAAATCTGTTTTTATATTTAAACAAACTCATAAACAAAACATTAGCCTCTCCACCTCTCTCCTACTTTCAACTCTAATTGATTTTGAAAGTCTCTGTTGCTTGGCACTTTCACACAGCATCACAAACAGGCCATTATGAATTACTAATACGTTTTTATGAGTTTGGTGCATGGTGTTAAGTCATTTCACACTATATTACTGATCTCTGGTGCTTGGACTTTATACATGTCTCTGTTTTTAATGATCTGTTGAATTAATTTCCCATATGTGGGTTATAAAGGCAGAAACCTGGAAAAAAATGAATAAAACATTTTAAGTGCTTATTTCTTTCATGAGAAACCAACATTCTAAGAGCCATTATTAGATTTTTTTCTTAGACTATGTAATTGGATTTAGGTTTTGGAGACGTACTGCTACGAATGAGTGAAAGGCAGACTGGAGACATAAACAATATTCCCGCTCAAAAACAGAGGCAATGAGAGAAACATGGAGGAGAGACGTGGGCAAGAAAGACAAGTGAAAATAAATAACTAAAAAACAGACTTTTGAGAGACTTTAAAAGAGGAAAAGCATGCATACACAGAAGAGGAAAGGAATGTTAAAAAAACACCTTAGTCATACCTCTGGTCTTCACCACCAGCCTGTACAGGCCACAGATGACCAACATACTGCCCACAAATGAAATGCTGGAACGTGTGGCGGTTAGTCATCACACTGAACGATGTGAACAGGAAATAAAGGCGTGTTTGATGACTGTCTTAGATGTCAAAAAAACTATTTTCAAGAAAGACAATATGTGAGTTTTTGAAATAGAGAGAGAGGGCCAAAAATGGACCTACCCAGCTAAGTCGGTGTAAGAATGTTTCCCTAAAGTTTTCATACAACATTAAATATTGTATTTTGAAAGCTCTAGGAACATTTAAAATGTTTAAACATTCCTAGAACATTCAAAATAACATTTAACATTTTGGTTACTTAATGGAAACAGTAGGGGAACATTCTTACAACCTAAAATTGTTAGCTGTGTATTTATCTGACAGCACAAATAGTTTTTAAATAAAAAAAAAAAGAACTCTTCTAAAAGACTTGAGAGATTCAAAACTTTAAGGACTTTAACGTTTTTTCCAAGACTGTATCGTTAAACACACTGCATGTTTTTTTAATTTTAAGATAGTTAGCTTAATAAATTACAACACAATACAGAAAAATGGGTTATGAAGCAACTTGTGTGTGTGATAAAGAAGATGAGGCCCTGACTGATGCCCCAGCCACAAACTGTTGAATGTATCAGCCTTTCCCACCAGTACCAGCACTCAGTGAGGGAACAGCCAGAGGTTCAGTGCTCAGACAACTACCAGTGAAGATAAAAATGTCAGCACAAGCAAAAATAAGACACAGCAGCATTGCATCAAGTAGGAAAACATGTGTGGATGGATACGATCACAAGAAAACACCATTTAAAGACACAGATACAAGAAACTGTATCTAACTAAATAAACATCGATAAGCGTTGGGAGATTTCTGATCTCAAATCTGGACGTGTCTGATTTTCTTTATGAAAAGCATGTTAAGGTCACGGAAGGGTGAAATATGTGTCGCTACTGTCAGAAATCTCAAACTGACTTTCAGTAACAGCCAAATTGTTTCCAGCTCAGTAGCTTAAAGAAAGAGAACGAGGATATCTGTGTAAGACGAACAAACACTTTCCATTGCAGACTGTAAACTTTAGAGGACCTCTCTTTTTGGCCTCCTCACATATACACCAACACACACACACACACACACACACACACACACAGACTCAGCCACACACAGACACATGCAGACAGACACACACACACACATGCACACGAACCCACAGACACACAGAGACTCAGAACACACACATGCACAAGGACCCACAGACACACACAGACTCAGAACACACACATGCACACAGACCCACAGACACACACAGACTCAGAACACACACATGCACACGGACCCACAGACACACACACAGACACACTCTGCAACATCCTCAAAACCAGAGGTAAAGTCCTTGTAATGTGACACTTGTGCAACATCTGCACTTTGGAAAGTGTGTTGGAAGAAAAGGAAAGTGTTTGTGTTGGGATTTCAGTGAGGGCTCTGAAACGCTGCTATTGAATGTTTAGGCTTGCGGTAAAAAATGTCAAGCTGCTATTCATAGAAACCCTCAATTTATCACGAAACCACATTAAAGGCGACAAGTGTGTGTGTGTTTGTGTGTGTGTACATCACTGAGTGTGTGTGGTACATGTACATTGGAATATTTTAAAGTTCTCTTATGTTTTTCAAAGTTTATGATTTATACAGTAAAACACAGATCTGATACATCACTGGATCATGACAGTTTAGAAACACACAAACACATACACAACCTTCACAAGACAGAATCCAGAGCACAACTGTATTTATCATTTCTCCTCAAGACTTGTTTACATGTGCGTTCAGTGTTTCAAGAACTGTGGCTTTTGGTTCGAGTGTTTGTGTGGTTTGATCATGAACTCCTCATGACCCATGTCAAAATGTGAGCTGTCTTATATATGTACTCAGATTAGTCAAGTTTTTTGGATGGACTTTTGCGTGACAAACTTGTCCCAATAATATATATCACACACACACACACACGGATAGCATGTATAACTACAGAAAATTATGGGGACGTGTGCCGCATTGTGGACAGATTTCTGCATTGAAAAAGCTCTTGATCATCAAAGAGTACGAGGGCTGAGAGATTTGCAAAACACATGCAGAGTTTGTTTACTGGAGTTGAGAGTAAGTTCACCATGCGTGGGGCTTCATTTCAATCAGTGCTAAACCATCAATGCTGGAGTAATCAATGAAAGACAGGAACTTCTCCATCTGCATGAGTTTAACAGCACATTCTGTGACTCCTTTCCCAGAAACATCATAAATAATAAACACACAGCGAGAGGCAGCATCACATTATATAAGCGTGTACAGATTATCAGCCTATTAGGGCACCAGGGCTTGAGCTTCTCACGAAGAAACACTTCCCAGATGAAGAGGAGCTGCAGAGATCTCCTGCGATTGAGGAACATCTCAAGCTCTAATGTAACCAACTCATGACGATGTCCAGCAGGACCTTCAGACGTTCTAGGTCTCAGAAAAGCAAGAGAACATTTTGGGAACTTGTGCGAGTGTGCCACGGACTGCAAACACAGAACAATTTTAGGCTGTAAGAACGTTTCCCTAACATTTCCATTAAGTAACAAAAATGGTACATTTTTCTAGAAACATTCAAAACATACCGCTTTTTACACTAACATTACTGTTGGTAACTTTAAAAGAACTTAAGCCAACATTTTGAGAACGTTCCCCGTTAGCTGGAACACACAGCTGAGCGAGACAGACAGTATGTAGGATTGTTCTAGTGAGAGGAACTGGTCCTAATAATCTGTCCAACAGAACAAAACAGCTTTTGTTGTTTTCCTCTCAATTCATCTGTTCTGAACAGGCCTTACCACTTAGCAAGCAGATTAAAAGCCATCACAAAGATGTCTTTCTGAAAAAATCCTGCAGCCAAAATATGAATTTCATGCTTAATCAGCTTGTGCAACTAAGGGGGGAACATTTTGTTGAGCACTCCTTCATTTTCTAACCACAAATATGTTGTTCGATGACAAACCACTGACCTTTTAAAAAAATACATATAGCCGTATATCTCTGGAAAGGATCTTGCCACTGGTTTGGACATTTAGCTGTAAGAACTCTTACTCACACTAACTGAATGACTAAATAAACATATGCTTCTAGTTAAGGTCAAGTATTACTAATTTCTGCTAAAGAGAGGCTGCGATTAATGCTTTACATATAATGTTTGTGTGCAGATTTTGGGATGTTTAAAAAGAACACGTTTCTACACGTGTAAACTCACAAACACGTCCAACTCAAAACTGTTCCATCAGGAAAGCTTTCCTCTGCCTCGCTCTCTTGATTGTGGTTTGGGCTCCTCTGGGTCACAGAGATCCATAAAGCTGAAATCCGTAACTTTTGCCTCTCTGTCGCCACCTCTGTTTGAAACATAAAACTGCAGGTTACTTTACGTACTTTTCTTTACACACGTAAAGAATCAAATCAAGTCAAACTAAGGTTTCCTGGGAAATCTGACCTGGCAGCTCAAATTATAAATCATTAATATAATCTTATACAATCTTATATAAATCTAAACAGTTGTGAATCATGGTCAGATAAGGAGACCGTTATAAACACTGATCTGTCACGCACTTGCTCAATTGATTTTCATTCATTGTTAGCCAAAAAAAGTTACGGTTTGCAGCATTAAATCAAACACATTGATTACAGGATTATCACAGCTGATGATGTGAACATTTTAAAACAGCAGTCACGTTACTGCCTGTACCCTCCACAAACACATTCAGGCATCTGAATGAAATTAACAGATGAAGAAAATGAATAAATTAGTAACTAAAAGCACATGGAACTCCACCACAACAAACTCAACGTGAGTGACATCCGGCCTGAAGCTCCAGATCTCACTACAAAGATCACACAATATCTGAACTACATCTTATTGAAACTCAAGGTGAGTGAATGGTGATCTACAGGGTGGTAACTGTCTTTGGGGATTTTAAAAGGCATTATATTCAGATAACATTCATTAACATTTTCCAATTACACAATGAGTCAATGAGTTTGTTTCACCACCAGCACCCCAGCTAACATTTTTAGGTTATCAGAACGTTTCTATTAAGTAACCAAAACATTAAAAGTGTAATTTTGAGTGTTTTAGGAATGTTCAAAACATTCGTGTTTTTTAGACGTTGTTGTTACAATTGTTTGATTATAAGAACCTTATTCAAAAAAACATTTAATTCTGTAACCATTCCGTTAACAATTTATGAATAACATTTTTTCATGTGATAAATAACATTAAAAATGGTTCTACTAAGTTACTACAAGAACATTTTTTATAACATTGATAGAAGTTTTAAATGTTAGCCAACGTTCCGCGAACGTTCCTTGTTAGCTGGGACTGCGACATGTCGATAACAGACTGTGAGCAAAACCAAAACCAAACCTCTGATACTGTGAGAAAAGAACGATTACAGTTAAGAGAAGAAAAATGGGGAGAAATCGAGAGCATATGTGCAAATTTATTCAGTCGCTGCTCGGTACCACCAGCCTCGGGTTAGACAGACTAATGAATCACTTTATAGTGTAACAGGACTCTGCATGACAAGCTGCCGACTCCTTCTGTGGGCTCTGCTGGGAAGTGAACACCATAACAGATCCTTCCTTTCTGAGCCAAGACAGAGAGGCCAGGAGACAACAACAATTAAACAACTACCACAAGTCATGCTTCACTGAGAGCTGCCCTGAAACATCTCAAACAAATGTCAAAGACTCGAGTTCTTACTCTGAGTTCTGTCAGTGTTTGGAACTCAAGTCACTATTCACTCAAGGGTGTAATGCTATATCAAATGCAACTCTTTAATATAATAAACATGGGGCTTTAAGCTGCACATGTAGGTTATATAACAGTATCTGAGTGCTTTTGTTGCTATTATACACAGTCTTTGGTTTCCTCATAAGCAAACTGTGAGTGAGGTGGACCCAGCATATTATTTAGTTTTTAGGAACGTTTTTCTGACATTTCCATAAAATGGTAAAAATGGTATTTTCATTGTTCTAGGAGAGTTCAAAACATCCAATTTTTCAAAAAAATTTTTTTTTTAAAAGTACTACTAATGTTACTGCAAGAACAGTTATGATAACTTTGAGAGAACTTTAAGAGAACGTTAGCCAGTTGGCTGGGAAAGGCTCTATGTGATAAATCAACAGAGCATCACAATCTTGTCTTGTTCTGGTAACATCAACTTTCTGCCAGTCTAGACATTTTTGGGGTCTCGGGAAGAAAACATTTGCTTTTCTGGCCCGCCAAGAAAGATTTCAGTGGAGTGCGTACAGTCACCAACATTCATGAAACATTTTTTTTGGTTTAGGGGTGTACTGTTACTATTTAAGGATGCCAAAACTGTTGGATAACCGCATGTAAGCGATAGCGATTTGGAAACGTTACTCTAAGATAATACGATTTCTGAAACAGATGTATTTGACTTCAAAATTTAAATAAACAGAGGCAACGGCTGATCCAAAATTCTGAGGGCTTGACTGGAGTTGGACAGTTTCTCTGTCAGTTCTTCTCCTCCAGCTCAGAGATGAAGCCAGTATCTCCTCTTTCAGAAGGTGGTCAGTCTCAAAAAGGACATTGTGTGTTTGCTTTTCTGCCAACACAACATTTAAAACGGAAGAATTTGATATTTCTGGTACAGTGGCATAAATGCAGAAAGTGCAGGTGCGCTTAGTTAAGTCTTGCTTTAAGAATAAATGGTGCACATTATGTACAGAGTTAACTAGTAGTACAAATGACAACTATCTAACTAGACAACTATCTACTAATTAGGAAGCCATAATGTAAACATTACGTCCTAATTTACTGGAAGAAAGACCTCACGAACAGATGGTGTAACCCTAGACAGTATTTGTATGAAAATAATTAATTACAAACGCTTTTTTCTCATCACTAAACTTGAAGTCATGGCATCCTACTCATAACCAACTCTAGCTGCAAATATAAATGTAAGAAAAGCTACAACAGGGTTCTCCTGCGTAAATCATAGATTTGTCTGGTTTCTTTGACTCAGCCAAACTTTTCCTCTCATGACCCTGAAACTGACTTGTTATTGACACATAACAAGGTTTTAAAGAGTAAATTTGAAATCTTGGGGTCATTGTTTCAAGACAGACCAGTGGAAACACAGACCCTCAATTTTCTTTTGACCGGGATTCGAGCTGGTTAGATTGGTCACCCTGCGGTGTGGGTTTGGAGTCGATTAGATTACCTCAGATTAGAATTTTTGAAATCACTGACTGTAATTCTTGCTTCCATTCCTGATCTCAGAACTGTTCCACCAGCCTGACTGAACTGAGGCTGCTTGTGCGGCAAATCCAAACAACTGACAGGTGCTGACAGAGAGTAGTTTATTTTTGCCAAATCATCGCTCTTTTCTACATATTTTATCTTTCTGTTTCTTACTTCTGTGGGGAATTCTGATAACACGATCCACGCGGGCGAATCCCTTGAGCGTTTCTCTCTCGATGAGGGGTGAGTCTCCCAGAACAGACAGATGCAAATGAATGTGGTTTTCCAGAATATTCCATCTGCCCATAATGGTAGCGTTTGACTCCTGTGGAAGCCATCACACACACAAAAAATTTAAAGTAATATACCAGATGAGTATATTGCATATTTCTAAAAAAACACACTGAAAATTACAGCTGAATATTATCCTGAGAATGTATGACACCTTCCATTCCAGTTGTGAAGAAGTGACATGCAGGCCAGGTCCCATACTCTGAATCTGTCCTCTGCGTTTAACCCATCCAGTTAGTGCACACAGTACTAGTGAGTGGTGTAGAGTAGTGAGCTGTGACATACACACCCGGTGTACACCCAGTGGGCAACACTGTGGCGCCTGGGGGGCAATTGGGTGTAAAAGGCATCCTAAACTCTCTAACTAGTAGGCCACAAATGCCCCCAGTGGTACATCTTTCACGTTTCATTAAATACAGCAAATCTAAAAACGTCCTTTAACAGCAAATATAAAAACAATGATAATATCTCCATTTTTGGTCCTGTCCCCACTAATCTGTTTTCCTCATTTTCAGTCTCTACTTTTCATCATGTATTTTCCACTGTACTTTTAACCATTTCTTTTAACACTCATGGACAAGGGAGGACAGAAAATGGAGACAATGATGATGATATCAGCTGGACTCTTTAACAGCATTTCTCATTTCTGTGGCCTGTTTGGACGGCAGGTGAGTGACTGTGGAGAGATGGAGGAAGAAAGACAGGCCGACCTCGTTTGTCCTCAGACAAACGTCTCCTTAACGCTGAACAGATGGCCAGAATCTGTGCTCCTCTGCCGGCGTCTGACCTGAAATTCTCTCCACACAGTTTCCTTTGCTGGTTAAATTTTACACACATAAAGAAATAATGAAACAATAGCAGTACAGTCATAAATACGTCTTCTGCATCAGTGTAAATGATAATACAGCTGACCTGTCATGATTAGCACATTGAAATATCATGATTCCAGCAGGTTTTTGTTCTGTAATGAGGCCAAAATGACCCTGATCCCAAATGAAAATACAAAGGCCCAACAGTGTTCAAAAAACAACTCAGAGGGTAACTATCGGGTAACCCAGCTAACAGGAAACAACACTGGCTAACATTCTGTAAAGGTTTTCTTATGGTTTTAAAAAAAATGTCTTGCTTTAACATTAGTTTAACATTTTTAATGTTATATATCATATTTTTAAAATGTTATCCTTAAGTTGTATGTGTAATGCTTTAAAAACTTTACAGAATAAAAAAAGGTTTGAATAATGCTCGTCACCAACCAACAATGCTGGACGTTTGAATGTTCCTAGAATGTTCAAAATAACACATCATGAAAACGTTCTCACCAAAAATTATTACCTGAGAACAGACTATACAGGCAGTAGGGGTAAGACGGCTAAACTAGTCCTGTGACAAACAACAGTAACCAAACTGCTAAATCACAAAGCTTATAACCTGCCCCATCACTCAGTGTGTGTGATAAGAGTGATTATGTATTTGTCTAGCAATCACTTAGTATTTTGGTACTGAGAATTCAAGACCAACGATTTAATGTTCGAAAATAAGAATCTGTATTTTGGCAGTAGCCATGGACACAAAACCACCAGGTTGCTGGAAAAATGTGTTCCTGTTCATAGCAACCCGTGGAGGAACAAAAACATTTTTGATTTCATGCCCCCTCTGGTGATGATGGTGTTATATGTGATAGAATCAAAACACATGGGTGGCCTGACATATAAACAGCTTATAAAGTTTGCACTGCTTAAGCCTTTGCTTGCCGTTTGCTGGAATTTGGAGAAAACGGTATCAAATTTAAAGACCAGAGTGTATAATAAATGTTATAATAAAAAATATCATTTTCAAATATTTCTATAGTCTGGCTTTTTTCTCTTGCTTGGAAGTGTGAAGATCCGAGGAGAGATATCTGAGGAATACTGTCTTTGGACCTGTTTCTGAACTCTGCTGATAAATAGCTATGATCTTTCCAGGTCTCTAAGCCTCTTAGCTGGTTTGTAAAGCCCTACGTTTCAACCGAGACCTCACACAGCGCAACACGACCGTAGTCTCAGAAGTCCTGGAAAGATTTACACACAAAAAACCAGAACAGTTGGCTCTTTCCTGATTTAACAAATGCTGATTTAAAGCAAGTAAATTAAATGCATGTTAACAATCATAAACATATTCAGACACCCCAGTTCTACAGAACCTCAGCCCTACCGTTCAGTCTCCTGACCTCAATCTCTTGTAAAAACATACGTCTTAATCTGCAAACTCGCAGTGGCTCCCCCTAGACGGAAGTCTTTAATTAGGCATTATGTTTTCTTTTGCCGCAGGCGGCAGACAAAATAAACTCGACCTGAGATGTATTTCTCGTTCCTCTTGGCAGCGTGGCATCCAAGAATCACACACTGCTCAGGGTTCACCGCAAGAAAAGAAACTTAATCATAACAACGAATCCGATGACGGCAAGAGACAACAGATGGGAGGAGGAAGCGGGAAAACTAAAAACATGATGCGTTTCATTGTAGCACTGAGGGAATAAGTAGAGAAACTGTTGATTTAGTCTTTGTTTCAGTATTTTCATTCATTCCCTCAAGAAGACAAGGCTGAATTTTCAGCTCACGGCTCACAGAGACTCCAAGGAAAACAGGAGTCTCACAGCGAGTGACCCTTACTCCACATCTCCGTTCAGACTGAGCCAAAGCGAGAAGTCAGAGAGCAGGAAATTGCTACGCTCTGCTGTACAGAACGCACAATAAGCTAGCGAAAGAAGGGCTACTGCTGGGCCTGTGTGCATCTGGATCATTAAAGAGAAAGTTCAAGCCTCGTGGGTAATATAAGAGCTAGTTTTACCCAAACCTTTACCTTGCCTCCAGTCTTCTCATCCTGGCATTTTATCAGCTGTCAGAGGTAACCGTCCCATCGGCTGCTGTTGGTCATTTATGGTGACCTGTAGTTTACAGTTAACTGGAGGTAAATAGCAAAGACTGAATATAAAATATTTTTCCATCTACAATTTGTTGCTCTTCTGGATGCAATGTGTAACATTAAACAAAGAAATGAGCTTGTTACTGTAACTAGCAACACTGTTCGTGTAGCTGAACTAGTTAGAGCATTGCAAAATCAGCACAAACCTAAATACACTGTAAGTTATTCTTGGTTATTCTTGTTTGAATTTCAGTTACTCATTCTTTGTCCGTTTAAACTGACTGCAAACTCTGTATTTGTGTATTTGGTGGGAAAAATTTAGTAATTTAACAAGAGTTTTTAATATCTGTTTTGATTGCATTCACCAAGGCCAAGAATGAATTTATTGAACCACATTCAGGCTTTTAAAAGGCATGAAAAGGATTCACATACACTAAACAGGCTGAGAAGAGTTGAGGCCTCAGTTTTAAAATTTTCTAAATATTTATTTTCTTTGCTAATTCTCTCCAACTAAATCATGGTCAAACTGGGACTTGATCCAATCAAATTATGCAACCAAATAAATGAAAACAGAGGCAAATTATCTGCCTTATCAGCCAATCAGAAAGAGTCTCTACCTGTCATTAAACATTCCACTAATATTTAATGTTAAAAAATAAATAATGTTACTGCAAAATTCTGACTACATTCCCTGTTATCTGGGTTGTTAAGTGGGTTAATTAGTTAAGCTGTCCTGACAGTTCATTTCATTACTACGGTTGCTATTCCGAATGACAGACTAACTCCCTAGTAAGTCATTGACTGGTAATTTAATTAAAAAGACTTTGAGCTTGTCCCTTTTTGATGGAATTTTACACAGAAATGTATAGCAAGAGGAACAGAATGAAAGTTCTGGGCTGAAACGTGTCTGTGCTTTTGTGTTTGAACTGTCCACACAGCTTACGGGAAAGCTGATGTTTGTAATTAGTTTGTTAAAAAGAATGTTTTGATTGGCAGCTGAGCCCGTCTGGAGCTGAACCTCGAAGGTTCTTCTGAGAAAACCTGAAGGAACAGCAATTATGGTTCTTAATGCGAATTAGATCAACAAGGAATGCTGGTAATGAAACAATGACAGTAATAATACATTTCACACTAACATACTTTCTAAGATGACCCTCAAAAGCACCTTTTTTTCCACAGAAGAGCAGAAAGCACCAGCCGTTCATGCTTCTCTGGTCCATTCCCAGCTAAAACTTTTAGATTGTAAGAATGTTTCCATTAAGTAACAAACATAAAAAAGTTATTTCTACAAACCTTCAAAATGACCAGTTTTTTTAAACATTGTATTAACAATATTGCGTGATTGTAAGACCATTATTCAAACTTTTTAAATTCTATAACATTCCATTACTAATGTTTTTAATATCAAACATAATGTTAAAGAAACATTCTACTAACGTTATTGCAAGAATGCTTTTGAGAAGTTTGAGAACTTTTAGAGAACTTCATGAGAACGTTCTCTGTTAGCTAGGTTTCTACCTCATCTTCTTGCTATCTCTCACCGTCTTCATCCGTCCAGACACTCAGACTTGCTTTTCTTGGACATCCATCTGCAGTGACTGATGGATGGACGTGTCTGACGTTCCTGAGGTTTCTTTGGCAGTCGCTCTGGTCATTCTGTCCTTTGAAGAGCAAGTGTGCTGTGAGGAGACGTTCCCCGTGACCATCCCACCACTGATGATGAGAAAAGCAGTAGTCAGGGTACATAAATCTCAGGAGAGCATCCTTTTCTCCACTCTGTATATGTGTGAACTTCTGTGTTTGTATGTCATGGTTTTCATTATTCACCAAATGTCCTCACAAGAATAGTAATACCAGTCAACTTTGACTTTTTTTGATCTCCATGAGGAAACAAGCTTATAAATCAAACAGAATGATCTATAAAATAGCAGAATGTTTTCTGTGAGGGTTGGGTTTAAGGTTAGTGTAGAAGGATAGAATATACAGTTGTACAGTATAAAAAACATTATGTCTATGGATTGTCCCCATCAAACAGGAAAACCCAACGTGTGTGAATGTGTGTGTGTGTGTGTGTGTGTGTGTGTGTGTGTGTGTGTGTGTGTGTGAGAGATCAGGAGAAGGAAGAACTGGAGTCGGACCTCAGGCTGAGAAGGCGGAACAGATGGGAAGTGAAACTTCATACATGCAGGGAAGGTTCCACAGGGATAGCTCTACTTGTGATTAATGGTCCTGTAGGTTTCCCTCCTCCATTGCACCTCGCTCTCTCTTTCTCTGTGTGCTGTGTTCAGGTTTTCTCTCCGTGTGCTTTGTCTGGTGTAGCTGAAGACATTCATAAGCATGATAAGAGAAGGAGTTTACAAAAGTCCTTGATGTTTCTTTCAACCTTTCTAAACACACACTGTGCAACCTGCCCGGCTGGTCTGGTAAACGGCCA
Organism: Ambastaia sidthimunki; assembly: GCA_036877625.1. NCBI lineage: Eukaryota > Metazoa > Chordata > Actinopteri > Cypriniformes > Botiidae > Ambastaia > Ambastaia sidthimunki. Next base: position 3,519 of record JAZGTK010007214.1, on the reverse strand, counting down.
GACTTTCGTTCCAGTCGTGAGTTCGGCCAGAGAAACATCGCCTGTGGTGCAAAGTTTCAGTCCCGCGCAGTTTAAGCCTGTTACCTTAATTAACCTTCATTTCCCTCCGTTTCATAATTGGATAGTAGCAGCGAGTAACTGGACGTTTTCCTTTCTTTGTCCTTTGTTTCATTCTTTGTCCATGTGTTTGATACGGGACAGAAATTTGACATTAGAAATCATAGCCCCAGCTAACGGGGTACATTCTTAGAACACTGGCTAACGTTCTCTTAAAGTTATCAAAAACGTTACTGCAGTGATGCTGGTAGAATTTTTTAACAGTTATATATCATATATGAAAAGCAATATTCTTAAGCTGTTAGTGGAACGTTTTAAAAACATTACAAATAATTAAAAATTATTAGAATTTTCTTATAACCGAGCAATATGTAAACAAGCAATCTAAAAACTGGACATTCTGAACAACTTCAAAAAAACATTTTTGTTACTTAATGGAAACATTAGATGAACGTTCTAAAGGGCTACTGCTGGGCCTAAATCGAGCCTAAAAATGTTAGATGAGGCCAAACCTGTATACACACACAGCTGAGAGCTTTTGCCCTGCATCTTAACTTTATTTGCTGTACAGCTCATTTCTGGCCATCACGCCAGCCGCCTGTCATCACCCTCTCCAAACAACCTTGACTTTTGCCAGGTTCCCGTACTGCTGTTTGCACCTGTAGTCTGTCTGGGGGCTCACGTGGTTATAACCCTCTTCACCCTTCTTCCTCTCCTTTATTCTCTCTGGATCTCTTTGCCTTGTGCCTTTCAGACGTCCTCAGAGAGAAGCGCTTTAATTAGATGAAAATGATTTTCGCAGCTGTCTGCTCTAAAGTGAGAAGGACTGGTATGTACTGGAAGGTTTGTTTTATTAGCCGTAGAGGCGACTGGACGGACACGTTTGTGCTGAAGTCGTTGTACAGGCGACGATAGACTCGACTGTGTGGCACAGCCACAGCCATCTTCTATTGATTCCCAGAATTTATAATCTGCCCACAGCTGCTTGTCTCCACAGGTCACTTTTCAATGGCAGTAAACAAGTTAGAAAACAAAGCTGTCACATCCATCAAAGCAGGACAAATGGAAGAGCTGTAATAAACAGGTATTTGTGAGAATCTCTCAAATTAAAGAGGTTAAAACGTATTCAACTAAATGTGTATTTTTTATGTCCAGAATGTCTGCTATAAAACTTCCTGTACAAAAGACCCTTGATTAAACAAACATCAGTTGACTGACTGACTGGATTGAACAAATGTGTGTCCACAGATCTTTTATAGCTATACGAATACTTGTATAATAAACAGACAGAAATTTAACTCATTATTCACTCTGAAATCAAATCGCGCTCAGTGCTCAAATTAAATATGTCAACAGGTTTAAACTTCTAGTTTAGAAAAAATAAAACAGTATCTTAATATTTCACCTAAAATTACGGCTGTGTAAGAAGTTTTATCTGGATTTACTTTTTTTGGTTAAAAATAAACACAAAACAGTTAAGCAAGTACATAACATGTCATAGTTTAACACATTCTCCTTATCTGACCCCGATTCACAACTGTAAGATTATAATAATGATTCATAATTTGAGCGGTCAGATCTGATTTTGCAGGAAATGTCTTTTTACAGAAAGGAGATCTAGCTACTGTATCACATGTCTGAGTTCTGATAACATCCACATCAAGAAAATAACTCCACAAGTCACCTGCAGTTTTCTGCTTCAAACAGAGATGGCGATAGAGAGACAAGAATAACAGGTTGAAGCTTTAACTGTATCTACAACATTTATGAAATCAATAAGATTTTAAAAAACAACATTAACACCAACAGAGTGTCTCTACTGCATCTCCCCAACTGGCAAAAACACCTTCAATGAACGTTCCTGCCAAAAAACACTCAAGCCTGTTATTCTCCAGAAGCCATAACTGACATATCTCTGTTAATCTGCTGTGGTACGACTGTGTGTTGGAGGGACAGAGAACCACGTGAAGAAAAGCATGCGGCTGAGTGTCCTGAGTGTCAAGTCTACTTCCCGGTACCACACACCGCGGTGGTTACTGTCTCACCGGGACTTACACCGCAACGCCAATCAAAATAATATTCTGGGAGAGCAGAGAACGTGAAAAAAACAGAGAAGAATGAGATATAAATACCATCAGACTGTCACATTGTTGGAATAGTTGAGAAGATCGAGAGGGGGGGGGTAATTCTAATCGTTTTCCCGGCCAGTAGACTGTTTGTTTTAACGTTACGATTGCATGATTATAATTATATAATTAGGTGTTTTGACAAGTGCCAGCAAACACACAATAATAAGGTCTGCTGGAATAGGTTTGCTTCTGAGACGCTGGAGGTTGGGGGTCTGGCTAGATTCAGAACTGTTGCTCAGTTTACTGAGGTAAATCTGTCAGAGTAAAAACCTCCAGAGAAATATTTTTCTGTGGGGCTAAAAAAATATGCCACAGATTTATCATCCACAAAATCTGCATATTCTGACACGAGTTACGTGAGGTATTTTTCTGTACAGAGCACAACAAGTGGAATATTCATAGATCCATTATGTCCCTCCAAAACTATTTTTCCCTTTTCTTTCTCATCCCTTCTTCTCCGGTGTGACCCCACCGAGCACCAACCACCACCGAGACTCTTTCTCTCATCCTGTTCTCTGTCTTCACCTCCATCTTTCACCTCTTACCTGTTTTAGGACCCCACCAGCCTGCCCTTCTCATTGCCTGTAACTCAAGCACTTATTTTCATTTGCACTGAAGGAGCTGAAGACCGTAGAGACTCAGTAAAGGCTGCCAGTAAAACACTGAAGGATTACCGGTATGTAACTTAACATTTATGTGCTTTGTTTAAATAACCTCGTACCATGAGCACAGCCCAATATATTACATTTGACCAGCTTCAGAAAGCATCTCTCGTCCTTTTGGTCAATTATCCACAAATAAAATTGCAGCCTCTCTCTCTCTCTCTCTCTGTTTCTCTTTTTCTGAGTTCCTCTCAAAGTGAGAAACTTTTCTTCTGAATTCTTTTTCTATTAGTCTTGACACATAACACATCTCCACAAATCACTTTGACAAACTGATGTAGATTTAACTACAATGACACGCCTCCTCTGATAGTGTGTTGACGTATGCAAATACATAGTCTGACAGACAAGCAGAACGTCCTATCATTGCATTAGGACAGAATACAGGGATTGGATGAACATTTTATGATCATGCAGCTTCCACAGAAGATACATATTTATATAAATATATTTAAACCACTTTACTTAATGATACTGTCAGGATGTGAAGAGACTTTCAAACAGCATAACAAAAACTCTTTCTGACATAATTTTCCTTTATAAAGACCTGTTTACATTTTACTGTCCCGCTGATTCAGATTTTAAACTGAAACTTTACTAAATTCATGCATTTTGCTTTTAGGACCAACATTAGCCAAAAGCAGGTTAACATGACATTCACAAGTTTAAAG
>JAZGTK010007213.1:0-19675 GCA_036877625.1 Ambastaia sidthimunki | reverse complement strand
GCGTTGCGTGTGTACGTTAGCCACATGTAAAAACACGCACCTACATTTATATGAACACACACGCTTAAAACAGGAGGGGGAAGTTGTATTTTTGTCAGTCAGGAAAAGCTATGGGCAAACTGTAAGCATTTTTGTGGAAGTGGGTTTACAAGAATAACAATAAGCTTCCCAGAGGCATCTGAACCAAAAACTATGTGAGGAAATTGGAGAGGAAGTAAAAAAATGTGTGTTTGTGTATGTATATGTGTGTGTGTGTGTGTGTGTGTGTGTATGTGTGTGTGTGAGAGATTAAAACCGAGCGATACCACGTGTGGGCACAAGTGAGAGAATTAAATCCATCACAGAATGTCTGAAAGCAACATGGCATGTGTGAGTCTTATGATGTGTTGCTGTGTTACTAAGTGTGTGTGTGTGTGTGTGTGTGTGTGTGTGTGCGTGTTGGTCTCATCTCACCTCCTGTGACAGGAATGGAATGAGCTGGGCACAAATCACATTCAGCCGTTTGGCGATCTCCGTCTGCATGAGGGACACGAAAGCAAAAAGCAAGCAAGAGATGTAAAAACGACTTCATTTCAATTCATTGCTTTAAAGGTAATGAAAATATGAAACTAAATCCTTATATATTTAAGCACAAAGCCACGAGTTTTAACCATCAACAAGGCTGATCCATGTTCAGCTCTGTTTAAGACAGGAAGTGACTGTCCATGTGACACATCTGAAGTGTTTTTATAGACCAATGTTTGGTTTACTTATATTGGTGTACTTAAGAACGTTTACTTTACTTGCAACTAGCTTAAAACTGGTTACCTCTTTACAGATGTAATAAAACAACCTTTGCCAGTTTTCGGGAATACAGCAACAAACTATTTAGAATGAATCATCGTTAAAGACTGAACACAGATAACGAAGTGAATTCCGGAAGTTCCGTAAATCCAGCCAATCAGATTGAAGCAGGTGATTCAGCAGCCAATCAAGTCATCCATTACTGACCATGTGATTTTGATAAAGATACAATTCTGAGATTGATCGCTGTCATGCACAAGAGTAAACCTGCTACCTCCACACACACAAACAAAGCTTGTAAATATTTTAGCCCTCCACATCTGGCTCATGCTAGCTGTTGTGCACGAGGAGAGGGGGCGCCTAAAATATTCATGCCCAGCATCTGCTGCTCCGGTCCAGCCGAGAGGAGTGCCGACTCCCCCTATAAGCTCCCTCCCTGGAGGTCAGTGGTATTGCCCCACTGAGCTCATCTGCTGTCTTGGGATTTAGTAGGTTGCCATCCTCTACTTCTGGCCCCCTGCCAAACTTTTCCAACTACCCAAACAAGAACTTCTTCATCCGATGCCATGCCCATTAATGATATTCACAAAACCCACCCTATGGCTGTTTATTTTGCCGACAGTAGGGACTAATGCTGGCTTGTATGCCATAAAAATTCCCTTAAGTGAATTAATGGCTGTGTGAATAACACCCACCACCAACCAACCAACCCTCCAGAGAAGAGAAACAGACCGCCCCCCCACTGCCCCCCATATCCATCCATCACGACCTTCCCCAGGGAAGCATAATGATTACTTGTTAACGGCAACTACAAAATGACATCTTCAGAGGAGAGAGTGAGGGGGGCTGGGAAAACAGGAGGGCGAGAATAAGAGCAAGAGAGAGAAAATGAGAGAGAGAGGGTGAAAGAGAGAAAATGAGACAGAAAATGAGAGAGAGAGAAAGAGAGGATAGACGAAAGGTTAAGGAAATCACAAAGTGATGGGAGATGCAGAAGAAGATGAAGATGCAGAGGGTCCGCAGAGGGGGGGGGGTTATATTAGGAGGCAAGAATTCGTGGAGCATGTCGCAAAAGAAGTGCAATTGAAACAGAGGGAGAGAACAGACGCTACGAGAACACTGACCTAATTTAACTGACCTGACGTCTGCACGAGAGAGAGAGAGAGAGAGAGAGAGGAAGAGAGAGAGAGAGGAAGAGATGCAGTAGTGGACAATTTATGAAGAAGGAGAGCAAGAAAGTCACAGCTACCTACTTTTAGACGACTAGACGTGTGTGTGTGTGTGTGTGTGTGTGGTGGGAGTTTGTGTGACAGACCCAATATTTGTTGATCTAAATAGTTTGTTTGCAGGTTAATTTTAAAACGGGTGCCACGGGCCAGACCTAAGAGGAACTGATGCAACTACATAAAAATGCCCCCCAAGAAAATGTCTTCAGAGATCTCTGCATAATTCAATTTATGAGCTCCACAAAACTCAAAACCAATTATAAAAAGACACGTCTCCACCACAAATTTTACTATTTTCACTGTTGGTACTGGTTAAAAATTAAGAAAAACGGTAATCCTACCTGTTTGTGCATTTCTATGTTGAGGCCGTAAGACATTTCGTAGTACTGAAAAAAAGGAAGAGATCATTAAACACAAATAAACACCATTTAACGCATCAGGTAAGACACACCACAGAAGTCGGTCGTTTTTAATGGTTAATTAATGGCATTATTTCAGTTATTAGCACAGAAATGGTTTCAAAGTCACAAAGCAACTTATAAAGAGCAGATCTTGCCACAAATGACCCTTTAGTGCTGATCAAAGACCGATTCGTGCAGCCGAATCGATGTGAAACACTTTGGGCTGCAGTTTGACAAGCTGAACCTTTCCAGCAACCAATCAAATTTAAGAGCATAATGAATTAAGATCTTAAAGAAACAGTTACCTGAACAAACACATTGTGTCATTATGTGTTCATACTGAATGTTGTTTAAAATGATGGACCTGGACTAGATGCAAAAAATTGCAGACTCTTCCTCTATATAGCATAGAAGTCGTACCACTTATATAATATAATATACACGTAAATTATATTATATATAAGTGGTTCTAAATATATAACCACTTATATTAGAAACAGCTGCATCATAAACAAATCTATTTCTATTTTAAAGATTCTGTTTCATCAAAAAAAAAAAACAGCAAAAAGGACTGCATGCTAAAAAACAAAATGTATTTAGGACATCAAAAAATTACGTGAAAATAAAAGGCAGATAAAAACAGGGCGAAGATAGGAAAAAAAACCTGGTTATAAAGAAACTCATCCTGACAGCTGCCTGTTGTATTCACCAGTCCTGCCAAGAGCCCGCTGTGTTGCTAGGCGACTCCCACACTAAAAACATTACGAGCCAAGAAGCAAAAAAACAGAGGAAAAAAGGGACGGAGAAAAAGGAGTAAAGCCGCCTGCCAAGAGCAAATGGCATGGCAGGCGCACATAGCTGCCATATCTGTAGGCACTGGGGCACATGGCACAGACTCTGTAGGACCCTCATCCATGCAGGCGAGCTGTGTTTGAAGACCTTCTGACTAACGGTAAAGGAAGATGTCTGATGTTTGGAAGCGTGGAGCATCTGGTGCTAAACAAAGTTGGTGTGTGGCTTACCATGACATAATGTCTCTGTATTTCTGTCTTCTCATTGGCCAGCTTTTCACACTCCAACTTCAGACTGTATGAGAGACAGAGAGAGAGAGAGAGAGAGAGAGAGTTGTTTTGGATTGTTGGAAAGAGATTTTGTTGGACTGCTTTGATTCAACTCAGACATGCCATATCGGGTTTTATTTGTGTCAAGCCAATTTGAATACAAAAACAGTTTCTCAAAGGACTGGTTCGTATAATTTGTGGTGAATGATTTAAAAAGATAGACGGAACATTTCATTACAACAAACCTCGTCAATTATTTTTTGGGGACCTGATAACACGGATGAAAACTCAAGGGGCCCGAAAAGGTTGCAGCATAATTATTAAACCCCAGCCGTTTTACTTTTGGCCAAATATTATGAATGAATTTGCACACTGAAGCACATTTATCAGACGGTTTTTAGGCCGTTGGCTCACATCTGTATGAACCAAAACTTAAATGGTTGCATGTATGCGGGACCAGTGGTGAGCTTGGTTTACAAAGAATAAAAAACAGCTTTTTCCATTTCTTTGAAAACTTGATTTTCATCAATTTTTCTTTTATTGAATAAGACGGCATGTCATCACACCGACAGATATAACTACATCAACTGGCCTTGTGCTTCGTCTAAGATTTGACAAAAAACCTTAAAGCTTCAATCTGTAACTTTTGGAGATTTTAATAACTCTTCTTCTCTTCTTCTAATACCGCAATATTTCCGCACAGAACAGGCAACAGCGGCACAATAGTGAGGAAGAAAAAACGGTGGGCGGATGTGCTCAAGAAATAACAGCAAAATGACAAAGCTCAAATTGTTTGGCTTATTGAGAACGTGCTAATCCTCTTCTAAGTGACTGGACTAATAATTTCACATGATCCCCTAAAACACGTAGGGTAGAAAAAATTCCCACATACTCACCACAAAACTATAATTATAGAAGCATTAATATATTAAGTATTAATATAATTATATATTACAATAAGTAATTTTTGTAATGCACACCATAAATGTATCTTAGCATAAACCATGATCCCTTCATTTTGTATCACAGTGTTTGTATGACCAGGTTAGTAAAGGTGTCATGAAAGATGGGGAAAGGTAAAATCTGTCTTTCCGACAGAAGATACGATGATCATCAGACGGGCAACAAATAAACTCAGCAGTTCTGTCAACAAAGCACCATTATTTCAACGCGTACAAACACGCTAACTGAAACGTCTGAATGAAAAATTTAACCGAGAAGCAAATATTCCATCTGACGCCAAGGAGCATCAGTCCAATTAGAGGAAGTGAGGACACTTCCTAACCGATCTCGTCTTCATTTGCCATGCCTTCCCCTCATTAGTAAAAGCCCTCATGTCGTCTGTGTTTTCTTAGTGCTTTTTCATCTCTCCGTTTAAACCGAGCGCACACACACACATAGTGATTACTTAGTGAAATAGTCCAGCTCAGATCTAAATTAAACCCCATTACTGCCTGAGAAAGGATTGATGGAGATTTTGCCTTTATGGCAAATTTGCATTTGTGACACCGGCTCTGTTTAAAATGGAAACTGCATATATGCATTCTGCTTACTGAGCAGTATACATTCTATATAGCGTACTGTATTTTTAGAATAATGTGTAAGCAATATGCAAAGATAAATACTGTCATATGACCTTGTTACTTTGCCTGTTAAGCTCAGCGAGAGGCATTTAATAATCATCTCAGAAATAACTAGTTACTTTGCATTTTAATCATGGGTAATCTTCAGTTATGGGTAGAAATGTACCAACTCTTAACAGTCAAGTTAAAGCTGCAATCTGTAACTTTCACCTCTCTACTGCCACCTCTGTTTGGAACTTAAAATTGCAGGTTACTTTATGTTTGTATGTTGAAGTCAAATCGGACCCGACAGCTCAAATTATAACTCATTATTCTAAATCCACCATTAGGAATTGGGGTAAGGAGACAGTTCTGTCATATACTTGCTCAGTTATTCATTTTTGTTTACTTTCAACCCCAAAAAGTTACAGATGCAGCTTTAAGTAACTGGAAAGGATAGCTTAAACAGCTAGATCATTCATCAACTTGGAAATGGAAGGTCAAGCCCATTGCATTGTGGGATACAATATTCCAAGCAGTGTTCATATTATACAGTACATACTCTATACTTCAGTGTGCTACTATTTCTACTAAACATGGCCACACAGTTTGTTTTCCACAAAGTATGCAAAAGATATCAGTGTAAAACTAGACCATTCCACATGGTGCAAACTGTCTAATCATCAACACATACGTACAGAAAACACTCCTGATAAAAACGTTGTCGGACACACACCCACATTAAAGCGCAATTACGAACCAAACCACCTACCGCAAACGTGTGCACTTAAATACACAAACGCTCGGCGGGGGAATGCCAGGCCACACACACACAAAGACATGCATCCGCCACAGTAGACTTAGGCCACAAACCCCAGACTTTAAAATCCATTAAAAAGCCTGCTGTGTGTAGGCACAAATTATATCATGGGCACTAGTGCAGTTGTTTGTGTGCGGGTGGCTGTTTGTGGGTTGGTTGTCTGAGCCACTAAAAAGCCATAGAACATTTGCGAGGTACGTGAGCTTGTGTGTGTTTGTGGAACAGTTTGGAAAGGGCTGGGCAAAGCAAGCTCTACTGTAATGAGAACCTCTGGTCTAAAGCCCTTCTGGCTGTTGATTACAGGCCTGCCTTTCACACAGGAAACCGCAAACCTAAACATGCTGGCAAACACGCAACACAAAAGACATGCGTGCAACATGAGTGACACAGTCAGCAACTTGACATGATAACACCACAACAGCTTGCTTTGTTATACGGTTTCTTCTCAGTTCATATTTCCTTCTGGACCATAGTGTAACTTGTCCTCGGTCTAAGTGTGTTTCTCGCATAACCCCGGAGCTACACACACCCAAACACACCTCGCCCAGTTCATCTCGCCAACTCTCTTTCCTATCCTTTAATCCAACACCAATCAGCCTCCAGGCACAAATTACGAGAACTAAAATTAAAACCTAAGCCACACTATGTATAGCTAAGGGCTGTCTGTGCCTGTCTGATAAACCGTGTGTGGGACCGCCTTATTCTACCTTAAGTGCGACTATGTTTCTAAGAAGTGCTGTGTCTCGAGAATCACAAGGCACAACCTGGTTCTCTGATCTTAAGTCTGAAATCTCAAATCAATTTTGCTTCGTCTTGCTGTTTGCCGGGCCAAACAAAGCAGGACTGAAAAGAAGCTTTAGCGTGCAAGAAATTTAAGAGTTAAGCTGTAAATTCATTTATGGGCCGGTGCTTACAGAATTTTCAACATTCAGATTTTAAAGCTGCGTTCATCATTTCACAACGATCGTATTTAGGAGCTAAGTGTGCATATGCGATGCCCTTGGGAACTGGATTACCTTTAAGCACAGACACTGCTGAAGCGAAGTTGTATTGACCATACAAAGTTGTCATTTTGCATACTGTTGATAAGAAACAGTGAAGTACATTTCCCATCCTGCTCTGTGGCATCGGTAACCTGCTTTATGTGCATCCATTGCGATTAATTTTGCTGCTTTATTACTAAAGCTAACGCTAACTAAAGCTTCCTGATTGTTAGAAAACTGAAAATGAAATTGCCTAACATTTATTTTAATCAGACTAAAAATCAATTAGACGCACATCCATAGTAAATACAATTTCAACATTCAAACTCACAAAAACAAACTTCCTAAGAAGGAAGCATACAAGTCAATGAGTTGTGCTTGACACATTATCTCAGGTTGAGTTAAACCTTGAGCAAAGTTTGAAAAAAAACAAACATTAAAATAACGTAACAGTAATGACAGCGCATTCAACACATGAAACCAGGAAATGACACCCTGTACGAATCTGATAACAAGTGTACAGGTGTTTGGCCCTTGCATCAGACCTGGGTCAGATCTTTTGATCTTCATGCACCAGCTAACCACAAAAACCAAGAGCTTCTAAAACAACTGCAAGTTCATTTGCATCATCTGTTAAATTTATCTGGAAAGACAAACATAAAAACTGCTTAGCTACTGGCTTCTGGGAAAGATTTGAAGCAAATGCAGCCATGACTCTACAGGCAGATACAGCAGCCACCAGAAGGGCTAAACCCTGTTTGTACTGAGGATTTTTGAGCTTATTTAACTGAACTCTGAAGGCGGGAACAGAGGAGACCTAACAATAGGAATGTGGGGACTCTGCGGATTTGCCGATTCTGGCATGAGGAATCAAAGCTGAAGCCGTGTGAAGGCGTGCCAGGAATAAGGAGGGGTGAGGGGGCACGGACTACTGGAGTGGATGCCAGCATCTACCAAAAAAGAATTCACACACGGGTCATGCCTGGTCTGGCCACATTCCTGAGCCTCAGAGTTCACATCAAACACAAACCCACTGAATCAAAGGTACATGTGTATGCAAGTGTGTATTTTAAAAGTCACCCTCATTCTAAAACTGGAACAAGGCAATTCTATTGAATACTAAAAACATTTTTACAAGGACTTCCTCAGAAACAGCTAAATCTAGCTGGATTTTCTAATGGTAGCTGATTTTGAGCTAGTAGACCATCTTCAACCAGCTAAAACAGCAGACATCATGTTCCAAATCCAACATAATCACCTTAAACTAGTTGTTTGTCCCGGCAGGGCTTTGCCTGCATTATGAACACCTTATATTTATCCCTTCTTCTCAGCCTTCCCCATACAATACAAACATATTGCATCAGGAATTCTGCAAGTCCTCTCTGGGTATCAACTGAATAGCAGACTTAAGAAAATGCCTTTCGATAATATTGACATTGGACATCGTAGATCTTAGTGACAGTATGCAAAATATTGACAGTTTGCCAAATGGGTTGATACCTATGATACTGGGTCTGCAGAAACTGGAACTCCTCCTTTATACGGTCCAGGGTCTCGGGGTAGGTGAGTTTCAGAGGTTGGGTCGAACCTGATGCCGCAGCAGCCACGGCTGCAGCCGATGACCCGGGGGGTGGCTGCAAAGGTGCCTGAAAAAAAAAAGTAGGATTAGTTTCTCAAAACATCTTTATAGCTGCAACTTAAACATGTAACTTTTTTGGTTTAAAAATGAACTGTAACTTTATAAAAATTTAATAATTTGAGTTGTCTGTCTGATTTTAGGGGAAAAAATAAAGTTGGCTCTAATTGATTTTAAAATACGTAATGAAATGTGTTAAAAAATGCAATTTAATGTTTCAAACAGAGATAGAGGAAGAGAGGAGATGATAACAGATTGCATCTTAAAAGCATAAACCAAAATCTGTCAAAAGGATAAAGGTACGCTCAAAGCAAATCTGCAACTGCAAAAGGCCGACAGCCCTGATGCAAGAAGCTGGAGCTTAGAGCCATTTCAAGGCCAGTAATGAATCTCTGCATGAATCTTCTAGGTAATGGATTCTGCAAAAGTCAGACAATTCCAAGTGCTGATGAGAATCGTTTAGTGCAAACATGATTTGAGGAGCACATTGCAGAGTGGGCTGTGTCATTCACTCTGCAAGACAGAGAGCACAGTGCATATAGCAGAAATGAAGGACACTGATGAAAGACAAGCTGCCCAGAATGTGAGCGAGAAAGCAATGAAAGAAAGGGAGAGAGAGAGAGGATGGGGGTTGGGGTAGTTCCATGACATAGGCCCCATTGTGAAAGTATAAAGCATTACAGACAGATGCGTGTCCGTATCACTGCAGTCATGCTAAACATGAGGGGGGTGCTCACTGCTAAAAAAAGACTTAAAATTACATGTGGATTAGAGGAGGGCACAAGAATGAGGACCCCATCAGGGAAGGACCACACCAAGCTAAACAAATTCCACTGGCTCCACCAATTAGGAGCTTGGCCTCAGGGTAATGCAGACAGACAGGGAGACAAAAGCCTACGTGCCATACAGTAGGGCCTGTCCATTCATCTATCTGTCTCCAAGCACCTCAGCCGACAAAGGTTGCGACTGCACCTTGCAGAGGTTTTAGCACTTCTCATGGCAATCTCATGCTAAAGGAGGGAACAGCCCTAAAAGGAATATGATTGATCAAATGTGAATCAGCATCAAGCCCCATTACTTCAATTAGCACGGAGCATTTGATTTCAACGGTGGCTGCCGAATACAGCTAACCATTGGCGCAGTGTCATAGGGTGCAATGAGCGTGTGACCTGCATCAATATGGGAAATCAAGAGTTGACGAAATGGAAATTTGGTATATGTACCATTTAAAGGGATAGTTCACCCAAAAATGAAAATTCTTCCATCATTTACTCATCCTCATGTCATTCCAAAACTGTATGACCTGTTTTTTGTTTCTGAGGAACACAAAAGAAGGGATTTTGCTAACTAAACAACAATGGCACCTATTGACTTCCATTGCATGAACACAAAACCATCACAACCAAAAATATATTTGTTTGTGTTCCACAGAAGCATGAAAAGTCAAACAGGTTTGCAATGACAAGAAAGTAAGTCACTGATGGACATTTTTTAGGCAAACTGTCTCTTTAAGTTTAAAGCTCCTTTTGGATGGATTGGACAGATGTAGCTGGAAGTATCAAATGGGGGTGGGGAAATAGGGGGTCACCCTCGTTGGGGAGGGTGGGTTGGAGTGAACTCCACGGGGGGAAAGGAGCCCCTCAGACTTTGCTCACACGGGACACGGTGCATTGTTAGTACCTCTAACGAGCTCCTCTCTCCAGCCCTGCATTTCAAACTGCTGTCCAGATCCCCAGAAACTCACAGCTCCAGCCTAGCAGGGAGCACACACACCACAATTACTCTTCGCAGACCAAAGAAAGGGGTCTGGAGAACGGGGAGGGGTGGAGGCCATTTGATTGGGGGTGGGAGGAAAAGGGAATAACACTTGGCTCTTTCCCCTTCATCCTCTTTACCTCCTCTCTCTCCACCCCACCCAGCCTCTCACTCTGACATTCACCTCTTTTTATTGAATTTTGTGTACAGGTGCAAAGAGACTTCCGGAAGAAAGCAAAAAAAGGATCGACAAAGAAAGCAGGCCTTTGCTGAAAGGATAAGAGCAAAGAGCTGGTCACACCAAGCTTTTCAGGAGGCTGAAAGTTTAGTAATTAGACATTCTGGTTTCCTAAACTGCCGAGTGTCACCACCTTTTGAAAGCCATTACTGAGGCTCTTTATAGTGTCCAATCTCAATATGGCAGCCATTTTGATTCAATGTTCTGATAACCTGCTACTTGGGCTAAATCACCTTGCAAATCCTCTGTGGTACATTTCTCAGCAGTGATCACAAGTGTAACCACAAGTGATTGCTTCACCCCAATAATTCTGCAATAGTATTTAAACCTGCCATGGCTTTGTCAAGGCATCGCCAGAATCGTGGGCCACAGTAATCTGTATTTCAACAAAATGCAGAACACCCGAGTCGATTAATCCAATTTATTCTAATTGATTGTGCCAAGGTCATGGCTCAAACAAGAAGGTCCCTTCAGACTTTAAATTCACTGTGGGGTAGAAGAAGAGTCTCCTGGAAATTATAGCTTAAGCAGTTTGACTTCTATTAAAAGACAAGTATGCATACATTACAGGCACGTCCAAGTCTATTCTTTTACATGCTCCTACATGTAACAAGTTATGGAAAGTTTGAGCATGCATACAATGTTTTCATTCAATGTTTTTCTTCTAATTACATGTTGTGTTGCATCAAACCATAATGATCGCCCAAATTCTCCTACCCACCCTCTTACTAAGACAAAACAAGGAAGGCACTGGTAAACACCACAGCCAAACACAACACAGAATTTCTGCTTCTGTGCCCATTGGGCTGTCCAGACCACAGCTTTTCTCAGAGGTCTGGACTAGGGACATACATGATTCCCACATGGCCTTCACTTAAGTGAAAAACTGTGGCCAGTCATGATGACCAACATCCCAGAAGCTGTCAACACAATGGCCTGACCTTTGATAAACTTGTTTCTTTTTTCACACACATATCAATTGAAAAGAACTGAGCACACATTTCCCATGTTTCCATTCCCAGAGAAAAGCTACAAAGCCTAATTTGGAATTCTCCAAACTTTCTTATTCTTTGCTGAGATCACTGTGCTCATGCAGAATAGTATAAACTTTTATATTCTGTTTCGTGTCTTTACTTGTTAGCCTTAACAAGTGATGCTTCGGAGAACCATTATGCTCATTAATTATATCACGCTTTTTAAAAAAAATAAAGTGAAACATTCAGATAAATATCCAGCCTTGAGAAAAGGGAGAAACAAAGATTTAGACCAAAAATACTACAGTGGAACTTTCAGTATTCATTAACCAACTAAAGAAGATCTTAGGATTATGCACAATTCCACAGAACCAGGCAATGCTTTCTGCAGACATGTTTGTAGTTCAGGCATTGTGTATAAAATCTCTAGACTACAGTGTCAACAACCACCAGCCATTTGCATTTAAAAGAACTTCCCTGGGACTCTGACCTAGGCGCTCCCTCATTTCATTGATTCTGAACTCTCCAGCAGCACGAAGCTTTAAGGAATGCCCCAGTAATCCCTTTCTATGAGGAGGGGGGAGTAGTAACAGGCACCTGTTTCATTAACATCACGCTTTTTTCTCTTCCTTCTCCGTCAGCTCGTTATTTAAATTTCCCCGCTGTCAGGATACATTAGCAGCGCCACGATGCTGGCTTGTCAGCTGTGGTAATTGCTCTAGGTGCTTCCTTTTTTCCTGTTTTAAGGAACCCAACACTTTTTTTTAATGACTTTTGTAAACCTGACTCGGAATGCTTCACAGCTGAGGGTGCCAAGCCATGTGCCACGGCCAGATTGTGGGCCATGCCCTGACTTCACCCGGATTCTCCTGAAAGCAGAGGGCTGGGGACATGGGAAAGTCACAGAGGAGGACAAATACCTCACATTGACAGGATAATGTCAAACCTCTGTAGGAGACATCCTAACTGTAGCAGATCCTTCTAGAGGCCTGATTTGGGACAAATAAGCAGGTGTCAGTAGGTAAGCTGTAGGAACTGCCCAGAGTGAATAAGATTTTCTGCTTGGTATTTGTGACACAGAAGCAAGCTGTAGTTTGCATTACAATATAAACAGATGCGCAATAATGTTTTCTCTTTTACCTGAATACAGAAACCCTATTTAATCACATCAAATACTGGTATGACTTTCCCTCTCAGTTGAAAGTTAAACTGTGTACAACAACCACTTACTCTCCATTCAGTGTTAAAAGCACTTAAAAAAATTGAGTATTTAGCATGGAAAATTATTGCCTTAGTTAAGAGGGAAAGCGAATAGAAAGTTTTGACTGAAGTCATCAACATACGATCATAAACACTACAAGGTTTTGCATTAAATTGCTCATTTTGAACCATTTTGATGTAATAACCCTGTTCACAAATTGTAACGTGTGGGCTGGTTCTGTCTGTGCTTCATCAAAGGATATTTGCTAATTTTTGACTAAACTAAGGCCTAATCTCCGATCTCACTTCAAGTTTAACAGTATATATCCTTATTATACAATTTCCTTATGGGTGTTATATAGCCAGGTGTGGATACAGATATTTTCCTTTTTAAGACAGCCTTGTACAGCTTTAATCCACAAAAGACACTGAATTTCTTCCAGCCCAGACATCTCCTCATGTCTAGGGCTGTTCAAGTTTAAATGAAGGACCTCAGAACTACCTAAAATGTGTGTCCTGGGAAAATGGCCTGGACTAATCGCTCATGCTAAAGACAATAAAGAATCAAGCAACACGGTTAGTGTACAGTATGGCTAAAAAGGGGTGAAACCCTAAACACTACCTATGGCGCACCACCCTCATATCATGAAACTGCACACCCCAGTGGAATCTAATTTCCATCCCTTAGGAAATGAATGTCAAAGCATTTTTAGGGAAGGTTGGGGGTTCTGGGGAAGGGGGTGTATGATTACTGTAGGGAAATCTTAGGATGGATTTTAACACACAGGTTAAACCATATCACATTATAATACGTTTAATGACAATTAACACATATCAAAGGCCAAAACCAGGTCCTACATTGCTAACAACAACACATACACTTACAAGAACACTTCAGCAAAATAAACGAATTGCAGTGGACCATAAAGCAAAATTAACAGTCTACTTTAATATCTACGTCTATAGCTGGTAACACTGAAGGTCTGATGATGCAATACAAACTATAAGGATTTAAGAAACAAACATTTACAGGGTGAAAAGGCAAAACTGTGTCTAACACAAAGCAGAAACTTATAACGCCAAATATTGTACAATCCATAGCAAGTCCTTAAAATGTGGTAAAAGTAAAAATGACAGAGAGCTGTTTAAGATCTGAGGTTGTCAGACAACAGGCAGAAAATACATTAAATTAAAGGCACGTTTCTGTGTAGCTTGTTTTGATGCAATCGCACCTTGACGATCCAAACCACCTACCAGACCAACTAGTTTAACAATCCACGTGAAAGTTTACCCAAACCGACTAAACAAAAGGTGTAAACAAGCTTGTTATGGCAGGAAATAAATGAAAACGCATTGCGCACCATGCAGACGCTCATTTCTGGAGGGTTTCGGCAACTTACCGGGGGTCGATTCTGGGGAAACATTGTAAAGGGTTCGTTGCGGTTCGGGTATCTTCTTATCCAGTGTCGCGTTAAATGTTTCAGAAGAGTTTGGGGGTCTTTTGCGGGTCTCAGAAACACATTTGGCCCCGTTTCGGCGTCGCCAGGCTCGGCTCGCTCAAGTGTCCCTTTGTTCTGCTCTATCGCGCAATATAAGATGCGCCCGGTCCCGTATCGGGTCCTTCAATACGACGCACCTCCAGATATCAGGATACAAGCGCTGGGCCTTCGGAACCCCCCCGAGCCGATGCGTTTTGCTGATGGAAATAATGAAGAAATGGACGGCCAGCTATTCCGCTCCTCCCGCAACCCCGTGCGCTCTTGCCTCACCCGCTCCTTCCTCTCGGACCCTCGGCTGGGTTTCAATGGGACATGCGAGGTGTTTTCTTCTAGAGAGACGTACGCCCCCCACCCGTGCACAAAAAGAAGGGGTTTGGCTTGTGATGGCAACCAGAAGCAAAGAGTTAAATTCTCGTGTTACACTCGTTGCGGTGGGAAGACGGATGTATATGAGACACATGGATGAATGTGTTTAGTTGATTTGTTTGTTTATGCATGTGCAAAATGCAATAAAAGCAATATATGTGCGATGCATATACAATATAAGCCTTTTGTTGTGACGTTTATCAAATTGTAATGTTTATATATACATCTCTGTAGGCTATTCGCACACTCCCATCACATTGTATAATTTTATGCACAAGACTTCGACAATTTCAATAGAAAATAAGGCTGCAAATAACTATACAACGATTGAATGAAATCTCCACGTGGGGTTTGATCCAGCCACAATCAACGCCGGCTGAGGTAGCCAATCGGCGCCCGGAACGCCCCACGTGGGGCACGCCGACCGTTCGCCGATTGGTGCGCGTCACGATCACAGAACCCGAACGTCAATCAGAAAGACGAATGAAATCGTTTAACCCTTTCGCTTCCGGCGCTCCAGCTCAATCCGAATTGAATCCTCTTTGTAATGTAAATGTAGTTTTTTCTGCCTCTTTTCTGGATTGCTTTAAATCGCTTTGCATTGTCTCAGGACTCCCACATGAAATGGCCAGAGGTTTAAAATAAGGGCATATTTTCCATTTTGTTTAGACCATCACTCCATGTTTATGAAACATCTTGAGATTTGATCGTGCTTAAGATACCTGGACATTCATTTTTTGATCTACATAACGCATTAAACATCCTCCTGGGGGCAATATGGGGCAGAGTGTGACCTAAATCAAATCTCTTCCAAGTGTCTCTTGAATTTCAAGGAATCAACTGTATTTGAGTCGATGACTTCGGATTTGCTCTTATAACAAGATAAATGCTGGAATCACAATGTGGCCGGTTTTCAAGCACCATAAACTTCCTTTCACTGTAAGGAAATGCAGAAACGCAGAAGACATTTATTAGTATTCCAGTGGCACGACCCCTTTTCGCTGGGCTTATAATTAGAGAGGCAGATATTGGAAAAGCAATTTTCCCACTGTAGAAATCACTACCTGGCAGCAGAACGGCTGAAATGCACAAAGAAGGGATGCAGAGAGGAGAGAAAATAGACGAATGGAGGGGTATAGAGGAATCTGGTTAAAAGAGAGATACAGATTTAAAGGACTGGAGGGGGAGGGGGCATTATTGCTGTTTTTCCTATGAATTTTAATGCACAGAGCCAGTCCAGCTTCCAGCCACTGTGGTCCATATGTCTAGGAAATATAGCAAGCGACGTATTATGGAGTCATACTGCGAGATGTCTGATTGGTTGTTTGGTGTGTGTGTGTGTGTGGATACAGAGAGAAAGTAAAGCTTTTGTAAAGCTCAGATTTCACAAAAAATCTATAATCAATACTCCATTTATCTCCATTTTCAGATCAGCCATAAGACAAACTTGTGAAATGAGGTCACACAGGAGAGCATGAACGCATGAGATGGAAAAATAAAACAAACATTTTTTGTCCCCCGCAAAGGTTTTATATTATTCATTTGAGAGACGCGTGTTCTCCAGTAACAAACGTGAAGGGTTAAAAAAAAATTAATGATCATTACTCTGTACCTCACCTTCAGCCCTCGCAACATTGAAACAACGCAAATCTAACCATGGATTTTAAATGTTTATATGTTGGTGGGGAAATTCTAAAATGCAAAAACCTGATAATTAAAGGAATAGTTTTAGACCCAAATGACTGTCTTCAAAGGAACACAAAGGAGATATTTTGAAGAAAATTCGCACTGTTCTTTTCAATAACACAAACAACCTGTACGCTACTATATATTCTTAACGTTCCGTGAGAACCATTGGGAACCAATGGAACCATGAGAACCAATGGTGTTTGGTCTTCAATGATGTCTTTACATGCCAAGTTTGAATATGTGCAAATTTGCACAGGATTCAATAAGAAGTTTTTTCGCCTCTTTAAACAACATGTGGTTTCCAAGGTGGGTTTATGTTTCGTGCACAAACAGAAATTCACATTCCATTGCAAACATACCTGCGCACATAAATCGACCCGCCCGCAGCCTCTTTACTTTTTCCAATTACAGAACTATATTTAGAGCAGAAATTGTTGCTAATTCGGTGACAGAGAGAGAATTTGTTTGCATTTGTGGTGGTGCTTTGCTCTTGGTGTGGCCCTTGAGGTTTAATCCTGGTACTTGACTATTTGCGTAGCTTATTGTCGCACTGTAGACACTTTGACAGCGACCTTGCTAAGCAAACACCTGGCAATAGTATAAAAACAAACGTGTAAAAATATAAACATCTCCCAGCCAAAAGACTACAAGACAGGAAAATGCATTTCTTGGCCATGCCAAAGAAACAGATATTTTATCTAACAAAGAAACAACACAGATCACCAGACAGACCACCAGAGGTATCAGGCTGGCAAAATTTTGCACAGAAGTAATAATGAATAGACGGTATAATGAGGGTCTGTGGTCTCCCAATGGAGTCTTGTGACTGTTGCCTGACCAGTATGAGGGTGACTGACAGCCAGACAGGGCTGTGCTGTTGTTGTAGTACCTCTCCATGCACACACACATACACACACACACAAACACACCCCTCGCAGACAAGTCTCATGTCAGCACAGAGACGGCAGGCTGATTTATTGGATTCTTCTCCCCTGGGAGCCCCCCCTGTCCTCCCCCACCTCACCCCCCATTCATCCATCCACCCCCTCCTTCCTGTTTCCCCAAGGGGGAGAGAAGGGTAATGACCCACATCAGCACACACACACACAAAACACACACACACAATATCAAACACAGTAATTCACTGCACCAATTAGTCCAATAGTAATTAGGAGCAACTCAAAGCTTGAGAAAATGATTCATACGGGCAAAAATGATGCTTGAATTTCACACATGCTAAAAATCTGGAACCCACCGTTCAAATGTGCTGGAAGCAAGTCAATGCATTTGCATATATAGATATTTATGTCTGTAAAAGTAGATCTATATTTTGGCCGCTGTTGGCTGACTGTCAGTGAATTTGTTCTTTAAACACATTTAGTCTTGTTTTGGCAGTAGACGTGTTGGCAAAGAGCATCAACGGCCCTTTAAAAAGAACCGTGTACAAAATGGATGCAAGACATTGGATTTCCTATTATAATTATTATATTTTTATCTTTGTTTTTTTATGAGCCAGCTGTGTGATCTTTCTTCTCAAATAGTGAATCATTTTTTCATTTGTATTATAACTATTTTGTGTTGCTACAGTAGTAAATATAAGTGGTTTAGATATATGAATAGATAAATTATTAAATATAAACATAGTTTATTATGTTGAATAATAAAGCAAGACCTAATCTATGGGATAAATATAGGCCACAATCAAAGGTCTTTATATTGGTTTAGATATTAGTGTAAATATTATGTGTGTTACTGTAATGAAAAATACACTATATGTGTTACAAGCTCCCCCTACAGTTCAGCTACAGTATCGCATGTGAGGGTGTTAGATAAATATTAAAATTCATAGAAGAGGCGTTAGTGTTATGAACATGTTGACTGTGGGAGTAACTGCAAACCTAACAAGTTGTTTAAAGTCTCCAAGAAGATTTTCAGATCTTGAGCACTGAGCTAACAAAGTTAATCTTAACCCCTTAACCTTAACAAGCTGATGTCGTTGCATCCTCTAGCCACATACTGTATCCAGATGACTTTATTATAGTAATATTATATTGCTAATATTTTAAATCATACATATGCATTAATTCTCAGACACGTTAATAGTTGATATGTTAATATTACTGAAATAAAGTTTTCTCAGAATGATCTATAGCGTATTTTCATGCAACACGTATTTTCTTGTAATAAACATCTTTGTGCATGTATATAAACATCTTAAGTTATCATTTAATAAGTTAGTGAAACATTATCACATGACTCCCGGTTGCGTGCACGCGGTTCTATGGTGTAATGGTTAGCACTCTGGACTTTGAATCCAGCGATCCGAGTTCAAATCTCGGTAGAACCTGAAGCTTTTTCTTCTTGCAATTATATTTGCGTCTCAAATTGCAACATGCAAAGAAAAAATGGTGATTTTGATAAGAAATGGCGACATTAATGAGGTTCGTGGCAATTTGCTGGTTGTGTTTGCATTGCTGGCCTAATATCACAGTTACTGCATATAGTGTGTGGCGTCTACTGTGTTTAAAACCAGCATATGAAACAGTAACAATAAACATTTTAAATTGTATTCTGTAATACAGATAAAAGCGTCTGAGTATTAATTCATCGTCAATTTCTGATGCAGAAATTAAAAATCCCACTAAATGAGTTTTCAGGATGAAGTCATGTGACTTATAACGTGTTATTCTTCAAATGTCCTCCAGGAGTCAGTATATCTCATATTAGATAAATGTGAAAATATATATACTAAAAATAAAGTTTTCAGTTCATCATTTGACTGCTCAAAAGGGTGTTTTGTTAGCATTAGCTGTCATATTTTTGTTCATTGTTTATAAGTTGTATTGTAAATGTTTAGAATTTACCACATCACAAAATGCTTATTTTTAATTGCTTACACAATTGCAAAAAATACTTTGTGAATTGTTTGGCTGATAAATTATATATCTTAAACAATTTGAACATGCTCAGCTGTTCAAAAACACATTTTCTCTAGAGACTGTAGTTTGAAGCTGTAAAATCAGTAGGTTGTTTTCATTTTTCGGAGCATAATATGATCGTATATTCTACAATGATGTTTATTTTAAGCAACAGTGATGTATAGAAGTGTCAAAACTCACTGTCCCCGCATTGGCAACGGACCTACAAAGTCACAAACACGACTGCGTGCAAGATTTACAACCAACCGACGTGTTTCCCAATGTGTAATAACTCAGCACAGAAACGCAGAGAACAGTGGCAACAGTGAGAGAGTATAAATATATATTAACCCATCTAGCCGGTGGTGAGGGTGGCAGTGAGCCAGATTTGACTGACCCCCGGGCTGGAAGAAGTGTACCGTTGTCTCTGGGTCTCTGCTTTTCAACATGAACATGAGTTTCCCTTCTGGATTATTTACTTTTGCCAGTTTGTGCCCCATATGAGTCAGAATGACTTCCACTGCCACAGTCCTAAAGGAGAAGACCACTGGTCCACACTGAGCT
>JAZGTK010007212.1:0-19676 GCA_036877625.1 Ambastaia sidthimunki | reverse complement strand
CTGATCTACTCTTCCTCCCCTGATCTACTCTTCCTCCACTGATTTACTCTTCTCACATTCTCACCATCAGAGCATAGCGAGAAAGAAAAACTGGAGACGGATGCCATGTATAAATTAGATCATGGAGGGAAAGATAAGGAGAAGTTACGTGCCGCCATACCGTCTCTCACTGATCTGCAAGAGCAACAGTCCGGCTGGAAAGATGACTTTCAGCTCAACAGCGCCCTCCGCAGGAATTTCAGGGTGTGTTCCTTGTGGGACACTTAGATTTGTTATCATCCGAGTAATTGTTTATTTCAATAAGTCATTTTGTTTGTGGGGTTTACGCATGCAGAACGAGAAGAAAGTGATAGCAGAGCAAGAGGATAAGGACAATGCCGTGCGATTGAGGACGGGACTGTCCATCCCTTTGTTGCCAGAGAAAGAAGAGGATAAGAAACTAGCCTCACTGCTTACTTTTCAGTGTCCAGACTGTGAGTCAGACCCACATGTTATGCTTCATATGTTGCTCTTATTTATTTGTCATATATGATATACTTCTGCCTGATCATTTACATGTTATCTTTTCAGCATATGAAGACAAACAGCAGACCAAAAGGCAACAGATATCATCTCGTTCCTGGTTCAGCAGCCCATCTTCAGCAGCAGTGGGAACTGCTGGCAGTCTGCTGCAGAAAATAGGCCAGCAGGGACGAGGAGCAGCCGTGGCCAAAGCCCTCAGCTCTACAACACCCAGCTCACACATCCTGGTACGCAGAAAGTCGGAGAGCGGCAGGACCGAAAACAACAGCGCTACTAAGTCAATGGCCTCCTGTCCTGACCTGAACTTAGCAGCTGTGGACAGAGAAGATTGCATCAACACAGGTCATGTGATCGAGATTGAGGGCACAAACACTAACAGCTGCATCCCAAAAGGAGGCAGATCAGAGAATATTGGGCACCCAGAGGTGCATTGTGGGATAGCGAAGGAAAATGGCACCGGTTCAAGTGCTGGAAAGTCTCTGGTTGTAGACTATAGTGACTCAGACTCTGATCCTAACAGTGATGTCTAACAGCTCAAAATATATTAACAGGGGTGCATGTGTCAGTCATCCTACGGTTAGTTATTTATCCCAATTCTTGGTTGTTACATTTTGGCTGTAAAGTATTTACCATTGTTGGTATTCAGTCAAGTATATTAAACATTCTCCCAGTAGGTGTCAGTAAATTTTTTCACTTTAAACATTAAAGTTAATTTTGTTTGTTTGATTTTGACAAACGTGTTTTTGCTCTTGCTGTTTAAAGCTGAGGTGGTTCGTGCTTGTTTTTATGCATTAAATAGTTTTTATGCAAGCCACATCTAGTAACCAGAATATCATTGAGACTTGAGGGGTTTCTGTATTTTGTCCAGTGGGCAACCATGTGACAACAATTCGGAAGACCAACGCAATTCCCTGGCAACCCCCTACATTCTAGCATCTAGATTATATGTATTGCACATTAAAATCAATATATACAATTTTGTGTGAACCATCATGCAGTGTGACCCATCAGCCACCAGAGGGAGCAATTTACCTAGAAAAGCTGACGTATTCACCAGAGCACAATAATATTTAAAGAACACATTTGGACATCATATTTTACTTAAGAGTTTGAGATTAGTTAAGCCAGGTTGCATAAACATGCTCTTAGTCCAAGGATCATGGCACCTGACAATGTGTTATGAGGAATGTTAAACAGTTTGGAAGTGATCAAGTGTTGTCGCAAACACATGCACACCTCACATACAACAAATGTGTGTGTACGTGTGTGTGAAAGACCCTGAAAACTTAACACGTAGTCAAAACACAGAGGAAGCGAGAAACAACGGCACCCTCACCAGGGTTGTGCATGTGAACTGAGGCTGGAGGGGCCCGCTGTTTAGATTGTCTGGCGTGTTTTATTATATTTACAGTAAAAGTATGTCCTCATTCACTGACTCAACCCGCTTCACTGCCATTAAAAAGCACCAGCCATTACAAACCAGGCATGTGGCCAGCGGGGCAGTTGTTGCCAACATTACACACACGTTCTGTCAGGAATTCTCTTGACAGATTCCACCTTCGTTTTCCGTGTCTCGTCCACCCCTTGATCTCCCCGTTGACTTTTTTTTTTACAGCATCAACAGGTGTACGTTTCAAAGATAGCCTGTAAATGTTTTTTATAGGTTTTTAAAGAACTCTTAAACGTGTTTAAAATAAAACAGGGTTGTGCATGACTTTACGGAAGTCAAACATCAACAGCATTAGTGATGCCCGAGAGACAGTTTTTCACTGCATATGAGATCAGCTTTTGTCTGGTGTTACTGTAAGTGGCGTTCACTCTTACTGTAATGATGGTCTTATGATGGCTTCTCTCTGCTCTTTTATGGTTACGGTGTGAGACTCGCAGTCTCAGGGAACACATTGTCTTTGCCAGCGTGTTCTGCTGGATCAACAACCCGCAATTATAATACTTCGCAAACATATACAGCTTGGGGCTAAAGTAATCCTCATTTAAATCCAAACCCCAATAACCCTCCTGCACCCACATGCATTCCACATGCCCAACATAACCATTAAAACACCTCCATTAGATACAGAATTTCTTCTTATTTTCATGCCGTTCTATCAGATTGTTGCTTTATGCCGTTCCAACTCATGCTCACAAGCTCAGACACGTACTGGCACTCTTTCACACATAAACTCGCTCATACCGTCCAATAATTGCGCTTACAGTAAGATTTTGCAAGTCGTCTGATTTCAGAGACAATGATCGTTGTCTTATGATCCACATATTTTATCAAAAACTGAATTACTTTTATTGCTAAAGCAATGCATTTAGTATTTACTCATTCTCAATTATTGTAAAACTTGTATTTATTAAGTTTAATGAAATCTATTAAGTTTTATAAAATCTGTGACTTGCTCTAAGACTTAATTAATAAAAAATTTAATATTAATAATATTAAAAATTGTAATAGTTCCCCATTATTACAGTTTAGTTCTTTCAAACTCTTTGTTTCACTGAATCTTATTTAAAACACATTTACTGTAACTGTTCATCTACAGAACAAAGTATTTTCAATTATTTAGTATGTTTTAGTAACAAATACATACAGCTAAATATTGTTTATTAGCTTTATCACCCAGTCCTGTTGCAAGTTATGCTTTCATTAAGTTTTTGGTGATGATCTAATATGTGAAATGTGAAGTGTTTATCAGAAATAATTTTCATATATGCATGTTAATGTCACGGCAGTGCACCTGTCTTTAAAATGCACTGTTTACATCTCCGGCGCAACGAGTTCTTTCTTCTTTTTCACACATGCATGTTCTGTCTGTAAACGGTCTCATAAAAGCTTGGGAGAGGCAGCGAGGCCTGTTTGATCTATTATTGTGGTGAAAGCTGAAAGAAGTTTCAGTGGACCAGTCTTCAAATGAAGCTGCTCGCCCACCTGCGCAGGTGTAGGGCATGTGCGTGTGTTTATCTGTGTGTTTAAGCTTTTAAGAAGGCCCTTGTAGGCATCATTATCATCAGCTGACCGCGAATACCCTCTTCTTATGCCACATGTATTGCATTTCTGAAATGCTGCTAATAAGATGAGTCACTGCCTAATGAGGGGTTTTCTCTGCTGAGATGATGTCACCTAGCTGCAGTTTATATCTCTCTCACACACACACACACACACACACACACACACACACACACTCACACACACACACACTTTGTCTTCACACTTAGGCGAGAACAATACTGTTACATCATTCCAATAGAGTGATTAAACAAAAATGACCTCATTATTCAAGTAAGCAATGTTGTGTTTTCACGCCTTTCTCTCTTTCTCCTCTATAAAAGACGTAACTGATAACTGATACATCGGAGACAATACACTCTTCCCAAAGCCCTAGCGATCGTGACTGCTTTTCTAATGGCACTAATCTCTCAACAACAAAAAGACTCCTTCAGTCACGAGTTTACAGTTACAACACGGACACGTCGCATATTGCGTCACGCGCTCTAAAAAACACCTTTCATGAGCATAATGCATTTCGCTGTTTGTATGTACGGTTTGTAGGTTTCATTCTCTGTGAAAGCATTCGCTGGCATTCATTCCAATGAGAGCAGAAAACAGGTGTGGTTTAAAAACAGAAGCGCAAGATCAAAAGTCATGAATTCAGGAAACCAATTATACAGGACAGAAACTGAGCAATACAGCATTGTGGCCATGAGAAGTTATAAATGTTGTTGTGTTGTTGTGTGAGTGAGTTGTAGCCTATGTACTGAATAACTTATGCACTATATGGCAGTCTTATGAAGCTGTATATACTCTGTTTTGGGCAAATGCTACACAGTCAGAGACAAAACTCTAAAGATAGATGTATGAACTAGAATGTGTGTCTGGTGGTTGTTTCCTGAGACATTTGCAGGTGCTTGTTTTACTGGTGCTTAGAGCTAAGCTAAAACATCCACTGATATCTCTCTCTCACACACACACACACACACACACACCAGCTGGTCACTGACCCATCCGTCAGCACTGAGTCTTGTTTACTTGAACACTTTTATGACTGTCACTCAGAGGAAGAGGAAACAGAGGAAGATGTGGGCCACTCAGCAGTGCACAGCACATCTGCTCAGTGATAAACAGAACAATGCCGCAGTGACCACTAATCTTACCCACGTAGATCAAGGACAAGGGAAAAAAGAAAACGGCACAACAGAGAACCGGAGGAAGCGATGAAAGAAAGAGCTTTTGTTTTAGCCTATAGAAAAAGCAAAACGTAGCAGATAAGAAATTAAAAATGGAAAACAGGAAAGCACTTATCTATTTTCAGTTGCTTCACCTTTATCTGTACAATTGCTCGAAGGCGAGAGATCGTTCAGAGATACTGCAAGTGTTCAGTTGTGTGTTCAAGTCTGTTGCAATAGTGTAAATGAGGTCTCACTTCGCTAAGGTAACTACCATCATTTCAGGTGTTTAGATTTGTCCATTTTCTGCCTATGCAAAAATGCCTGCTGTGATGTTGTGGAGGGTTGCCACGGTGTTGCTTTGTAGTTGCTAAGGTAGTCTAAGTGTTGTTAAGCTTTTTGCAATGTAGTTGCTAGGGTGTTTCTAGGTGGTTTTTTGGAGGTTCTGCTGTGTGGCTTAAGTCAGAAGAGCCCACACCCTCATTTCTGATATTCTGGTCCCTAGATATAGATTTAGGATGAAGGAGGTACCCAAGCCGTGTTTTTTTAGCCAGTTTTATCGTTCATGAACACTGTAAATCTGTCACTGAGATAAGTATTAACATACTTTTCCTCAGCAAGCCACAGGATCTGAGGTATCATTTATGTCCACAGCAGTGTGGGACGAGTTATTCATCAAAGTTTAACACCCAGTCTTAGGGGTTTGTTCAAATTCCTAACTTTGAATTTGAGCAACTGTAATAATGATGCTTGTCTTAGCAGGTTCCACTAATGATTTAACACTTCAGTAACTGATGTCTGTTATAGTGCATGTGTAAACGCTGTTAGATTGGGACTTGGCCTTGCTCAGTGCAGATATAATCCACTTTTCCAAAGAATAAGAGCATTCCAAACTGTGTGATACACACATGTAAGCATGTTCCTGCATGTGTGTGTGTGTGTGTGTGTGTGAGAAGATCAGAGATATCAAAACAAAGCTTTATGTAATGACACTGATTATAGCAAGACATCATCTGTTCCTTAAGATCTAAAGATCTTGTTCTCCTTTACCACACTCACGCAATTTCACTTTTTAAAGAGCAGATATTGCTTGACTTAAAACGGTAGTATCTGTGTAAAATCATAAGAACATTCAAGCATTATGCAGGTTAAAACTTTGGTTGGCCACCACCCAAATCTTCCCGCAACAACACACAACAGGTTTTGATCAGTGGCCAAATGAGGCTTACTATGAGTTTGACTTTGATATGTCTGTCTTATCTACTGATGCAGACCATTGTTAGGGAAGCTACTTTGAAGCTACTCGGTTTTTCAAGGGAATGAACTGTCCAACCAAACCAATGCATTAGAGAGAGAGGACATTATTTCCTAACTGATAAAAGCAAACTACCATCATCATAATGAAACTGCACTGAAAGTGTCAGTTGCACCATGTAACTGTAATGTCCCTTCAGTTGGCTGATGTCACATTCTGTATATAACCGACTGCAAAGACATTTCAACCATTTGTTTGAGCAGTACAACACTAAATTTACTTACAAATGTATGTATGCAATATTTTAGTCAAAACTTTCATTGTTATATACATTAACTTCACATCAAAGCCAGTTGGGATGTTTGTATGAACTCTTAAAAATAAAGGTTCTTAAAAGGTTCTTCACAGCAATGCCATAGAAGAACCATTTTGGTTCCCCAAAGAACCATTTCTTTCCTACCTTTTCATAGTCTAAATAACCTTTTTTTCACTACAAAGAACCCCTATTGTAAAACAGAAAGATTCTATGGATGTTAAAGGTTCTAAAGAGCCAAAAATGGTTCTTATGTGGCATCATGAAGCACCATTTTAAGGAGTGTAATAAAAATTAGAGCCCTCTGGTCACATTGAGTACTAACTATACATAGCAATAGTTCAAACTTATGTACATTTTTAGAAGCTAGACACCCGTCTACACGTGACCGCTGATGAAATGTGCTGCAAAACCTTGAGTCTGTCTACCCTGGAAACATCAGCGCTGCAACACCTGTATGTAAAACTTTTTATATCCTTTTAACATAAATGCCTTCTTGGTCTAACTTGCATGCGCTGTACAAATGCCCTGACAGGTATAAAAACATGCTTAACCACACCTTTCCTTCTTCCAACTTGGGGTCTCCTTAATAAGTGGCTTATGGGGATAAGATTAAACATGCACAAACACCTTGAATCTGTGTATGATAAAAAATATGTAAAGCCAGTAATTGGAGGATGGTGAGAGAAGTCTTGTCTGTGTCTCTTTGTGTAAACTGTCTGGACAGCTCTTGGGAATTTCCCTTCATTTTTTTTTCTTGCACAGGCATTGCAACACACTGTTATTCTTGTGAGGGCTTGGGGGCTCGTCTCTGGTGGCAGAGGTCTTGCTCTGTTAATTCCTGTGGACACACTGAAGCTCTGCAGGAGCCAGAGACTCTGAGGATGGATGAACAGGGCACCAATGAGACGGAGGAGGAGAGATGGAGAACAGGTTTTTTCGTCCACTATCTATATATACCTTTATATATCTATATATACCTTCCACTATATATACCTTTGATTTGTGTCCCCTAATAAGTACTTCAGTGCAAACCAGAATAACTGACAAAGTTAATTTACCGCCAAGCTGTTACAGATGAAAATATTTAAGTTCCACAGTTTTTGCATTAATGTAGTGGATTTAAAGACATGCTTTTTTAAACTTTCTCAACTTTCACATACCTTCTGTGGAGCCAAATCATAGGCATTTGGAAACTGTGAGACAATACGTTTGCCCTCTGTTGTCTAATAAAAAAAAGAAAAGCAAACAATGACCAGGAGCTAAAAATAAAAAACCATTCTATACATGTAGAAAACTTGTTGCATAGTTTTCAGTTTTCAGAACCAATGACGTTTCAGTCATTGTCATCTTGTTGTACCTATGTATACATGGTAGGGGCGAATATGAAAACTATTATCAGTAATTAATGACTTAAATATTTTTTTTTTCTTGTATGGGCTATTTTTATGATAATTTATGTCCTTAAGAAACTTAATAGCCCCTGGTCACTGTATGCTTTCATTGTATGGAAATCAGAGACATATTTCAATATGTCTGTTTTGAGTTACACAGAATAAAATCAAATGTGCTTAAAAAGGCATGAGGGTGAGTAAATGAAAGGTTTTCATTTTCTGAATATTAACCTCACAGGAGCTTGATCAATCAGTAAGTGTGAGATGTTTGTACATCACAGAAGTTCAACCTATTATTCCATGCTTGGATGGATGGGAAGGAGAGCAAAGGTTTTTGGTTTTGGCAGAAATCCCAGCTTGGCACGGGCTGTCGGCGCTCGAGGTATGTGCGGGTATCTGTGTTTTTAAGTGTGCCCATGTTTGCGTCTTACAGAAAAGGTACGATTATGCATCCTCTGTGAAGATTTCCCACACATATTATTCGTAGATGTGGCTGTGCTGCTCTGACTCATTCTCTTTGGCCAGACAAAATCTCAGGGGACTTCAATTCCCATAGTTCCTTTTTTACTGCTTATTTTTACCACAACCATAACAAATATCCCTCATTTAACTTTCCTCCCCTTTCCTCATATCAAACTGTGGCATGATAATCATCCGTATCAAAGAACATTTCTTTCTGTATCAGCTCTTTCAGTTCAGCTCGTCTGACCTTCATCCCCCTCATGCCCCCCCCCCTCTCTTCATTGAGACGTCAGTCATGAACGACACAGACGCTGGATTTCCAGATTCTTCACCTGCTGAAGCTTTAGTGTGTGTTTGTGTGTGTGTGTGTCCTCACACATTCCTCTTCATCTTACGACTAAAGCCAGGGTCAGGAATGCAACTCATGCTTGTCACACACACACACGCGCAATGAGATGGGAACATACACAACCAGAATACATTTCGGACAGTTTCCATAGCATTCCATTATTCCCCTTTACCCTACCAAACCCAATTTAGGGTGTAGACTCTGCGTTTGTGCGAATCTGTATGTCTTGTGTATTTTATCTGGTATTGTTTCAACTTAGCAAATGTTTTGTGTTCACCTCCTGTAGTCTGCTGTCTTCATAGTTCAATCTCTCCCTTTTTTCTTGTCTATTCAGTCCTGCTTTCTTTTCCATCAGTTCTCTTCAATAGTTGTCTGTCTGTGTTGCTTCCTGTCTCAGTGGGACTAATTAAGGATTCATTCATCTAAAACTTTGAGACAGTTGGAGAACATTGGTTTCAGTAGACCCTGAAACTCACTCGCCCTTATTTCTCCTGTTAGACATTAGTCTAACGTAAACACTGTCTGAATCTAAGCTGAACGAGTTAACCATTAACCCTAATACCTTAGAGGAAAACACCTTGCTAACTCACCTCTTTTTATTACTGCATTCTGCTGGAATTCTGGGAAGCTTCAATTGTAATAAACTAGTTAACTTAACGATTGGAACAGCTAATTTTTATAGTTTATAAAGTAGAATCAAGACTCAATGCGTGTTTCGTCAGCATATCTCGTCCTCACTTGTCAGATCTTGAGATGTTGTTGAACAGGGGGAAAAAACGGGTAATAATTTCTGTCGTCGCGGGTTTGCAAGGTGTAACACATCCAGTTTTTTTTTTACCGAGGCGGCAACTTAAAAGACTCGTGGTTAGCGGAGATTACTCGTCCTGAGGGGGCGCGCCTCGGGTACGCGCCTAGTTGAGTTTAAGATGAGGAGATGAGAGAAGCGGCAGCTCATTCACTGTCAGATGCGCTCCACGCAACGGGACCCACAGTTGTTTTATCCGAATAAATTATAAGGACATTAAGTGTGGATATAAAAAGGACTGCTTTGGATAAAGTGAGGACTTTTCCTGCATTACAGAACATTTTGTTTCTAGGACTACTGTTGGATTTACATTTGAATCATTTCGAAAACCAGAAGCGATAGAGGCAAGGGATAAATGAACACTTTATTTATTCGTGTTTGCGTTTTATAAAATGATATTATCGTAATAAGCATCCCGCGCACTTTTTGAGCGCACTTTCGTTTTATTCGCTCAAACTTACAGAAGTATTTAATTTAGTGCACAACATTAATGGATTAGTAGAAAATAACTAATAATAGGAGCGAGTTCATTTTCCCATAGCCAGTTTTTTTTTATTTCTTAGAGTTGTTAAGAGTTTATCCGTGGTTTATTCGTCTTTCTGGAAAGGCATGTTCCCTGGCTCCACGCCGGTTGGAGCATCTTTGCGGCTCCGGTCGGGAAGGTTTCGCCTGAGCTGGTACACGTTTGGACCACAGGGGAGATGAGAAACGCGTTGATCCATTTTCTGTTCTGCTGCTACCTGCTTTCAGCAGCCGCTGAGGTAAGACCAGCCTCTTAAACACATGCACTGAGGACAAAAGAAGTTGAAAACCATGTTTCCCACTGTACTAAACAGAAGGAGATGGTCATGCTTATTAAAGCCACTACGTTGTTTTTTATTGCAACTTTAAATGATCGTAAAATAACACCTGCTCCTATTTCACCAAAGTGTTTCGTGCGTAATTTTAATAATTTAACTTTTTTACGCACACACACAGCCTATAAATAAGATTTACAAAAA
Source organism: Ambastaia sidthimunki (assembly GCA_036877625.1). Lineage (NCBI taxonomy): Eukaryota > Metazoa > Chordata > Actinopteri > Cypriniformes > Botiidae > Ambastaia > Ambastaia sidthimunki. The sequence goes on along the minus strand of JAZGTK010007212.1, from coordinate 9,408 downwards.
GCTGAATACTACTAGTGAATTTAATTTCTGCTTTAAATATATACCAACTTTATTACTTCCAGCGACACTCCACATGCGTAGTTTTATTACTTTTCCATCATTTTTCTCACAGGAGGCGCCGATTCCCAAAGAACTGATAGAGAGACTCTCGAACAGCGAGATCCGCAGCATCAGCGACCTCCAGCGGATACTGGAGATTGACTTCTTAGGTAAAGTCGCACTGTTTTTGTGTACAGCGTTATTTGTAAATGCACTGTACTGTTATCTGAGGAATGGGTAGGTGCAGAAATTTCTAAACCTGCTTGTCAGATCAAGCACTATGTTAGGTTGCCAAAGCGTTTAGGCGCAAGGCTGGGATGTAGTACATACATGATTGTGGAAAATATCCTTTTGAGAAGAGACTCACTCAATCTTTTACTGAGCTAAAAGTTCACGGACCTCGCCGTTTAATCGAGTTAATACAGAACGCATGAGCAGCTGTTGCCTAGAGACGGAGGTCCAACTATTTCGCTCATTAGTATTTAAACTTGGTAAACAAAATGATGTCACATTTTGGCGGGACTAACGTTGTAAACTCAAAAAACATCAGTGGCCCTTAAAATGTGGTGTTACAGTAAACAACGTTTATTAATAACTGAGATGTGCTTTGGGAAACACCTTTTTGTGTAGTATTGTAGTCTTGCTGTATTTACAGTATTACATTTTGTATATACAAATCTCAAACAGTCTGTTTTTATATACCTGCTACTTTGTAAGAACGTTTAAGATTAAAGTTTACAAATTTCCCAATTATTGACATTGCTACAAAGTACAGTAATTCCCTTTTTAATAATTCTATAGCTGCCTTTCTGCTGTAAAGATGATGTTGTGTTGTTTGTTCAAGTGCATAGCCAACAAAATAAAAAATAATACACAATACATTGAAGGTGCCATTTAACATGCTGAACGAAAGCCCAAAATAAGCTTATTTTACACAATTTCTTGGGCATTGCAAGCAATGTAAACTTCCAGCTTGTCTAATGAGAAAATATGCTGCAGCCATAATTATATGAGTCTCAGATCTGATTTCCCCATAAGTGCTGTAATTGAAATGCAAACAGCTGCGTCTGTTCGGCTGGTGCCTGAGGGAGGTCAAGAGACTCTCTCCATTATACTGTTGTCATGCTGCCTTTATGAGTTGAGCGGGGCTGAATGCCAACGCTGCTGTAATGTATTATTCATGTTAAATTCCTTAGTTTGTGTGCGTCTCTGTGTGACTGTGTGTTTGAGAAAGAGAGTGCAGCTGAAGTGCTGTTTGCGTTTGTGAGGTGTGTTGCTCTGCTAACAAGTGTAAGAAAAGCAGACTTTAGTCGGAAGGCTACGCTGCTCAGGCCCGAATTAAAACCAAAACCACCCTCCTCCTACATTGGGGTGGTTTCCGGGGGCAACAACAGGGGCATCTCTCTGCCCTGTTGTATGTCTGAATGGCTCGGAGCAGCCTGAATAAACACTGCACACTTCGGGCACCCAAAAATCACCCCATACCCTCTAACCAAACAACTCATACCATCAGTCAGTTTTTATATACTGTAGCTGTACTGATCCTTACAAGTTTTCAAATCCTGTACACTGAAATCAGACCTGTATTTTCCAAACTGTCAAGTTTATTTTAATCTAGGATCATATTGTTGAGTCTAGATTTCGTCAGTCTGGAACCAGGTGTCCTCAGGCAGTGCATATACACTATTTGCTTTGTGATCTGTGTATAGAGGAAGTTTTTAAGTGTGCTGGCAGGTTGGCAGACACCCTTATGCTTTACTTAGTAATCAGACCGGGTTTTCTTGATTGTTGTCATCAGGCTGACAAAGAAGGTGTCTTGGAAGTACATAAGAAGGTCTCATATCTGCCAAAGAACAGATTGACAACAATGAAGGAGGGATTATGGGTTGTTATGACAAAGGATGTTGGGTTGTTCTACAGGCCATTAATGAGATGAATAATCTGCTGCTGTCATTGGTCCATTGACTTTTTTTGTTCTGATTGGTGCAGAGAATGAGGTGGTGGAGGAAGTTAAACGAGGCCACCATAAGGAGCATCTCTATGACAACAGACACCTTAAGAATTCACAGATACTCTCTAGGCGCAAGAGAAGCATCGGTAGGAAACAATCACACACACACACACACACACACATTGCACAACTCAGTATGTGTTTCTAAGCATGACTCTGAATCGAACATTCTGTGTTTTATGGTTATGTGCATATGTCTGTATAGAGGAGGCAGTGCCAGCTGTCTGTAAGACACGCACAGTGATCTACGAGATCCCGCGGAGTCAGGTGGACCCCACTGCCGCCAACTTCCTGATTTGGCCTCCGTGCGTGGAGGTGAGACGATGCTCGGGCTGCTGCAACACAAGCAACATGCGCTGCCACCCCTCCAAAAAGCACCACAGGACTGTGAAGGTATGATCACACACTCATTTCTAGTGCTATAGTACTTTAAAACATTGCCACTGTCAGGAAATGGCCAGGATGTGTGTACAAAACTGTGGAGTTTAAAAGCACGTTATTTCTTCTTAATGTGTGTATATACATCATAGATCTAGCTTAAGTGTCTTGTGGAATAACACACGGCACTTAACTTGTGATGCCCTAAGATGCTGTCTAGGTAGGTGGCCTATATAAAAACACAATAACTGTAATTACAGTACATATCATAGAGACTGTTGGAGCAGCTCTCTAGCAACCCCTTTGGAAAGCATACTGTAGCAAATTGATCTTCTTTAAAGTTTTAGAGCTAACAAGCTAAAAGATGTAAGGTTGTAAGAACGTTTCCCTAATGTTTCTATTAAGTAACAAAAAAGTTAAAAATGCTACTTTGAAAGTTTTAGGGATGTTCAAAACATCCTGCATTAATGTTATTTCTTGGTTTTAATAAGAATGTTATTCAACTCTTTTCTATCTCACTAACAACTTAAGAATAACCTGTTTGATATACATTATATAATGTTAAAAAAGTTCTAACATAACAGCAAGAACGTTTCTGATATCATTAAGAGACTGTTAGCCAATGTTCTGAGAATGTTCCTTGTTAGCTGGGTAATTATCGTGGAAGTATGGTTTTATGGTTGTGAATTGCTTGGGCAGTGAGCATTTGGCTGGCAACCTATTTGAAGATTGTTTGCCAGTTGTCAGGCTCATTTTCAGCCAGTAAAGCTTTTCACATTTAAATGTAACAAGAGCAAAGCGTAGGACGTGCCAAAGGGAGGACAATGTCAATGAGAATTTCAGGGCCACTGAACATACTAAAAGAGTTTCAGGCCAGACTTCCGCGCGAGTTAACAAATAGCCCTAACCTTGAGTTAACCGCTGCAAATATCTGTCTGTAACGCCACTGCTTTGGGGTGTGTTATATTCCATTTATCTGAGTAGCTATGTGTGTGTGTGTGTTCAGACCTGAATAAAGTATTGTATAAATGGGCCTGCAGGGCAGCTGAGTTGGCAGGGAGGGAAGGAGTCTGTCAGTATGATATGAGGTGTGTGTGTTTAGAAAGAGAGGTTTGAGTCGGCTCATCTGCATTACAGGAAACCGTCAGAGTCACATTTAGCTCTCACCTTATCTCACCTCTAAAACAGGAGAGGAAATATACGCTGTTGATAGGGTTATGGGTGTGTGTGTGCAACTTAGGATGTTCCCACAATTATTTTCTCTCTCTCTCTCTCTTGCTCGCTCAGGTGGCCAAGGTGGAGTACGTACGGAGAAGACCAAAGCTCCGGGAGGTGCAGGTGCAACTGGAGGATCATCTCGAGTGTGTCTGCACGTCCAAACATCACTCAGAGTCCCGCTTACACACGGGTACATAAACACTCCCACGTCAACACACCCACTCTGCCTCAAATCCTTCCTTGAAAACACTCTTTCTTTAATACTTTAACATAGTTATTTCCTCCCCACCCTATTTTTCCTATCTTGTTTTTTTATTCCATCCCCCCGTTTACAGGCCAGCCCAGTGTGAGAGCTACAAAACAGGAGAATGGAAAAAAGATAAACAGTCCAAAAGCGTCAGGGAATATTTACTCTATATTTAGACGAATGGTCAGTAAGATGAAGGCCAAGTGGATTTAAGGGTCATAAGATAGTGAGCGCTTTTATAGCCAATCAGCATTCTTGATTTACCTGCTCATTATGTAAACCACCAATCAGAGGTTTTGATTTGTAGAATGGTGGAAAATTTTTGTCCCCCAGACAGCTATTAGGAGAATTGTGTGGGAAAGTGTCGGAATTATTGGAATGACTGAGTATTACTGGAATAACTGGGAACGTTGGTATAATGAATAATGTTTTGGATCAAATTTCTGCTCTCACAAGATCTTAATTTGGGAGTTGGGATTTAAACAATGCTCCAGTCAAATACAAGACAACTCTATTGACAACATATGTGGCATGCTGTCAAGTAGCATGGGAAAAAACATTGTAACTACGTATGGCTGATGTTTATTGTTGTCTTATGATTTATCGCTTTTTTGTTTTCCTCACATTGTAAGTCGCTTCGGATAAAAGTGTCTGCCAAATGCCTAAATGTAAATGTATAAATTGACTTGTGCCTCAATGCGAGAAAATGAAATGCAATGGAAATGCCACGGAATGCAAAATTTTTACACTTGCCCAACAGACATCCGTTATAAGAGCATAACTCTCGGTACATTTTTTGGTTTTGTCAGGTGTGCTGCCAAAGGCTAACAATTTAACAACAGGTCTTTTCTTCACAGCAGATGAAAGGTGAGCGTGGCACTGGATGAAAGAAAGCACAGGAGGTGAGCGGCAGCCTTCGCATCCAATCAGATAACTCAGACAGCACAACAGCCAGCGAGCGGTATCATTGAAAAGGCAAGCTGTTCAACCCTGAGCGAATCACTGAGGTCTTTTTGGATCACTTTGAACTTTTGATGCACCTTTACAAAGGACCCAGAGAGAGACTCAGAGAGGAATTAGGCAAAAGTGACTGCAGTGACAGAGACTTGCAAAGCGCAAACAAAGTTTATAGTGGACGTTTGACGACATCTGTTTCCATGGCTTTTAAAGAAGCATCTATCACATCTTTACTTGTATATCAAAATCTATTTTCTTCAGCAAATATCTGTATCATCCTATTTTTATAACTGCCAGTTTTCTATCAACACTGATCTCGTATGTACCGTAGAATGAACAAGTACAACAAAACACAAACTACAGTAACTGATACTAATAAACTACATACACTGTGTATAATGTGCATTTTACTGTGTTTGTTTGACAGACAGCTGCGGCAAAGATAGTGACTGTGGTTTGTGATATATGTGCAGTTTAATGGAAAACATGAAAGATAGAGGAAAAATACAAGTTCATTACAGCATAACCAAGAGCAATGTGATGCATCTTATTTTAGAGACATGTTAAGGAGTTGTTTTGTCCAAACTGGACACAACCACAGCGAGTGGTAGGCAGTTTGTTCATAGTGAAATCACACAAAAACTAACAAGTTTTGTCTAAATAATAATTGTATTCATAAAAAGAATGTATATAAACACCACCACAAATACATAAATCAGATGGATCTGTGCTTAGGCTTAATGTGACAAATCACATTATTACTGTAGTTGCCAATTTACTAGTGAAATCTTTACTAGCAATTTACAGGACATCATTTTTCATCATTTATTTTGGCAGCATCAGAATGATAAAATACAGATAAAATGCATTTAGACCTCATGGTATTTGCGAGATCAATGCATATAAATATATTTACCAGAGAGAATAATTTTATGCCAATGACAATTGTGATGAGACAAGTTATCAGTCAACAGTTAAAACTAAAATTAGTTTTAACTAAAATTACAATGTATTTCCCATTATTCTCTTTGACAACATCAGAATAATACATAACACATAAAACACACAATTTGCTCTTTGTTTCATTGCATCAGCACTAACAAGTTCTTTGTGTAAAAAGAGTGAATGTGAAATTTATGTTCAAGTCATAATTAGAAATATCAGCATAAGCATCAAATAAGTTCTGATTGGCTGTGATTCCATTTATTTCAGGGTGGATAATAAAATTACCCTGCCAACTTTGTCGAACCTGGTTAGCACACAGTGTTAGAGTCATTATGGTTAGTGCTGGGCATAGACATCAATTTCCCATTTATATTATAATTACTGGAAGCATGAAAACTGCTGAGTTACATTATAATGATTTTGGCATAACCAAAGCAAGCATCAACAAAAACACAGTCAAGCCCAAACCACAATGATCACGTTAGCTTAAGCGGTGCCCTGACCAGTCGCCCAGTCCTAGTCTAGCTGCTCCAGAAGCATTGATGGGCCTGACTTGCTTTATATTAGAATGGAGGCTAATTATAATGACCAATCACAGTCACTGCTGTTCAAACACATAAACAAACAAGTGCAGACAGTGGTTAGCAAAGAGACATAGTCAGACTAACGTCACGATGATTTGAGGTCTTGTTACGTAACAAGCTTTTCCCGCAAATGAAAGTATGTGTGTTTTTCATACGCTAACACAACATTGCTACTGCATGTGCCGACACACTTAAACACGCTTGCTTTGCTTTAAACCAACGGGCTGGGTGTGTTTGAAGGCACAAGAGAAACAGTATGTGCAGGATGTGTGCGAAAGGCCGTTCTTTACATACGTGACTGTGTATTTTGAAAGAGCCATAAGTGTGTGTGTGGTCCTTGTGTTCACTAAGTTATGGGAAGCAAATGTCCTCACAAGTATAGTAGTACCATTACCACCAGTCCCCAGACCCCGTGTGGGGACCTTTAAGATTTCAATGAAGAAACAAGGAATGTTTTCTGTGGTGGTTAATTTAGTGTAGGGTGACTATAGGGAAAATATACAGTTTGTACAGTATAAAACCTATACATCTATGGAATGTCCCCATAAACATAAAAAACAACATGTGTGTGTGTATGCATGTGTAGAATTGATGTTTGCAGCCAAATTCTAAGGCATAATGTATCTATCATAAAGACAATCCCAGAATGCACTATGTTTTAGCTGTTTGTGGTGTGGGCCTCCAGTGTGAGGGGCGCAAATTGTGTTGCAAGTTTCTTAGAAGGCAGCCACCTATGTACACAGTCCTCAGCTTTCTATATTTTGAAACTTAGTGCCTGACTAATCTGAACTCATTTAGCCTGTGAGAGGGAGGGAGATCCGTTTCACACAATTTGCGTTGAAGCACAGAAGCTTAATTCAGCTATTAAAACTCCGTCATGTGTGGAAATGAGGTTTATTGCGGTTAATAGTGTAAATTACAGAATGGCTTTTTTTGGACTGTCTTTTGGATTCAGGTTTCTGACCTCAGACGGAAGCAAACAAAGGAAAGGATACAGGGAATTTGTTTCTCACACTCACATTTCAGGCCAATTTTTCTTCCTTTTTTCTTTCTTTCATTCTCATTTCCCCTCTTAAGAAAGCCTTCTTGTGAGTATAATAAACAAATACTTCATCTGTGTATTCCTTACACCTCAGTTAGTGACTGTGTAAATACTTTATACATTTTTTTGATATTGTCAGTCCTTTGAAACGCAGCACAGTTTTTTTCCTCCGGGGTAGAATTAAATATATTCTCCAGAACACAGCATCATTGTTACAAAAAAATGGCTTTTGTTGCACAAAGTGTTGATCTGATATGAAGGATACAGTACTGTAAATCCGGGCCTCCAGGCAGGTATGTCTATTTCCTGTTTTAACCATCCCACTTGGCCACGTCCTGAGTGAAGGGCTTCATGTAATATCACCTTTGATGTCACAACATATCTGAGAAGAAACTGGCTGATTCAACAGTGTATTAGTTTGTAGTTTTTAGTGCGGTTATCCTACCGCAACAAGCCACTGCTGTGATTTTATCATGGTTAGACCACCATAACTGTTATAGATATCATAACTGATTTGAGATACATACAGCTGAGGACAAATTATGCACTGAGGTTTAAAATAGAGTGAGGAATTTGTTCGTATATTAAGCATATAATATAGAATATAAAATAAGCGTATAATATAATAATATAGAATTTAAATAATGTGCAGTCACAGAAACAGAAAGTCATTGATAATATAGATGTAAGTAATCTATTATACAGCAGCTCTGAATGTAGCTCATCCAATCAGATTTCAGCGCCAGAACTATTCAGAGTATAAACTGATAGAAGGTGGTTTGCCGGTGGTTCTTCAGGTCTGCGTGTGAAGGATTAGTCCAGCTGTGATATTCTCCTTGGAGGAGCAGGATAGGTTAATACTCTGGGGGAGGGGGGATTCGATCCAGAAAGAGAGAATGTGTGTGTGGTGATGGGGGAACTACTGAAGCTCAATCAGAGTGACAATGAGGAGAAGTAGAGACATGCAGGTCAGGAACAAAAGGATGGATGAGTGGTGGGGGAAGATCTGAGTTAAACTGGATGATCACTATCAGTTAATGTGCCAGATGGAGGAGCTCCTCAGCACTATTCATCCATCTATCCGTCATCCTTGACACACACACACACACACACGTTTAATTATCCATTCAGCATGTTTACAATTTGGAAAAAAAACTTTACTATATTTTTAGAGCGTTTTTTAAATGAGGACATCCCCAAAAGGCGGTTTTGCTGACTTTTGGGTACAAGTTTGTCCCCGATGTATGGTTAAGTAATCCCACACACACACACACAATTGTCTCATCTCAGAGCCCCCCAATGAACTTCCATTTTGTCTGCCTCAGACGCTGAGACAAAAGAAGTGAGTGAGACAGAAAAAGGGAAGGAGAGAGCGATAAAAGCAGCTGATAAGAGGGTGTGTTGTAGACACTAAGTGCTTTTTGATGAACTCTCCGCTTGTGCTCCTCAGTCACTTAAACTGCGGGGGGTCCGTGTTTGTGTATGTGCGACTGTGAAAGAGAGAGAAATTTAAGAATGAACTGAATTGTTCACAAGTCGAGCTGTTTGTTTAATAAACACATATGAGTGATGTAAAGGGTTGAGCTGTTTGTCTGTTATCCATGATGGAGGGGATTTACCATAAGATTTGTGTCGTTGAGTAACTACACTGTGAAAATTGTCTTTCATGTTATAACAACATCTTTGTTTTTATCCATTTAACTTGTCAGAATAATTTCTGTAATTATGTAACTTGACAGCGCCAACTTGAATTATACAAACTTGGGTTTCAGCCTTTTTCAGAATCCCAAACCAACCCTGCACATCACTTCAGGCTGTTCTAACTTCATGTTTTCGTGTAATTTCTAACTGATTAGATTTTTAGATGGTTTTCCCATAGGGGACAATCGAAAATCCCCCACAAAAATAATCCTATGGATTTACATTGATTCTGTCTGTCTGATCTTTAAACTGTAACCTTCAAACTTTGTTTGTCTTGGCAACCTCT
>JAZGTK010007211.1:0-19676 GCA_036877625.1 Ambastaia sidthimunki | reverse complement strand
ATTCAAAATAATTATAAAACAATGAGCAAAATTGTATTAAAAATATTGTGAGATGGGGAAAAAATCATGCCATACCACAGTATGTGTCAACTTTGTTGAAGTATTTGATGTAATCTACCCATATATCAGCAGAGAAATACTGATTTAGACTCTTCTCCATTGCTAATTAAATTACATCTTGTTTTGCAGACGCTGTAAAGCTGCCTATCACCATAGCAACCTATGAAAATTTCTGGATCTAAAAGAAAGTGAATGACAGGCATATAAACCTATTTACCCTAAAACAAAGACAGTTAGCATGAATTCAACTACTAGTAGTAGTGGCCTGTGATAAAGTTATATAATAAATCAATACAATACAAAAAGGAATATTTGAATGTTCAGACAAAACAGGAAAGTTTTGTTTATATGACAATAAAGAACATGCATGGTCAGCTATTGATTCAGAGAGATACCAAGCCCATCTAGCAGCAACAAAAGAAATGCATGACTGGCTAAATGTAAGTACGCTGCCTAGGATTACAATAACAGAACTGGATGCCACAAACTCATAGTAAAGCTCAGCCTCTGTGTGGGACCAAAATGGAGGTACAATTAATGTGTCAGGGGAGATTTGTGTCCTTTAAGCCTCAATCTTGTTTTTAACGAGTTCCACTGCTGTTTATGCATGTGTGCTTGCTTGCTTTAGTACCCAGGAGGTTTATTTAAATACAAAATGCAGTGATCTCATGTAAGCGAAATAATGCAATTTTCATTTAGACTGACATCACACTGAGTCACATTCTGGTGTGTCAGAAGGAGTTCAGTCTCATAAAGGATTCTCATAACTCTAGCCTACTTAAGTCTCCTTAGACATGAACCTAAAGACATCATGTCAATTTATGGAAGTTCAAAAACCTGCAGTATTTATTACTGCAGTAATAAAGTTAAATTATAATATACTGCTATTAACTGATCCACTTACATCCATTTCAGACATTTAGTGTTTAACCTTAAGTAAAGACATTCTCTAAAACAACAAAAATTAGTCAATTATAAAGATCATACACTTTAAATATACATCACAAATACAACTACACTCAAACATCAATTCAGATAAGAAAGAACTCCCAAAACTTTAAATTTTAACTAAATTCATAACAATATACAAAATTGCTATATCTATATCAAAATGTTCAAGGTTATTGTCTAATTTTTTTTGTCAATCATTGTGTTTGGCAAAAAAAAAAACTAAAGAAATTTTCATGCCTGCCTAACATTTATTATAACCTTTATTAATAATATTTTTTAAATAAAAAAGTAATTATATTATATTTATTATATTTCCTGGATAAAGAATAAAGAATAGATTTATCTCCCTTATTTTATTAAAACTTTCCCCAGCAAACTGTACGATCCTAATTCATTAGCTCTTAAAGACGCTACTGTATGGTTGCCAGCATACAACGAATGACACTGCATTACCCTTCCTGCATTTTAAAATATGTACACAAGGACAGAAGGCCTTTATTGTGGACAGCATCTGTTCTGATACTTAATTAAACACTTCTCTTTTCCATAATAATATCTGTATTTGTTGACAGGCTCTGAATGGCCGCACCCCGCAGCAGTCCCACCCAGGTGACCCAATACCAAATAAACAGACAGAGCCTCATTAATACTGCATTATTCTTGAGAACATAGTAACAATGAAATAATTCTTACCTTTACAATGGTGCTCCTCTGATGCTCCCAGCTATTGACAAATCAGCTTCCTCTCCTGCCTCCTGTGCTGATTCCCAATTTCTCTTGTTTTTAGTGCTTCCTCTGATATGTCGAACACAATCTTCTTTTCCCCGTTTAACAGAGGGTTTTTATTGTTCCAGGAAGGTATTGTGTAGCTGGTTGCCCAGTGAGGCCTATACTACAGAGAAAGGTTTCTTGGAGCAGAGATCTTTTGGAGTGCCCTGTAATGTAGAAGCCAAAATGGCTCTGCTGGCTGCCTACAGCAGTGATGCTGAGACTGACTGAACCAGTGACATCATCACTGAGGAAGGCACAAGCATCAATGCAGTAGAGAGAGAGAGCAAAAGGGGGAGGAGAGACAGGGGTGGGGGGTGGAGAATGTGAGATTAGATCCCCTGCGGAGTACAGCACACACACAACCACACACACACACAATTGTGCATAACCTGTTTAATACATGAGATTCAATGGATAATGTTATGGCTGTATGTGTGAGGAAGGAATATTAGTCCCTGTCAATATTATGATTTTAAAGATGAGTAATGAGTTCATTTTTGCTTTTCAAATAAAAGCATGAATCACAATTTTAAAATTGTAAAATTTTAAAAAACACCTAGAGCAACATTTCATAAGAATTCTCAATGCATGTGTAATGGAAAAAATGTATTTATTATACAGTATTTATTAAATTAAGGGCAAAATTTATTTTTGACATGATTAGGCTATTTAACTATATACAGTTTCAGGAATTGTCACTCAAATATTACACTTAAATATTATTTTATATGTTGTATTTTTTTGCATACAAGAAGTAAATAGATTTGCAAACAACTCTAAATATTATTTGGCCTCATTGTGGCCTTTCCTCTGAGCTATCTGTCAATGAGAATCAGCTTTCGGGTGGGATTACTCTCACTTCACAAACTGTTAGAGCAAATTGGTCTGTGCTTTCCCCACAAATCCAGTAAACCCATGTAACACATTCACAAAGGAGGCTTGTCCCTCTGACATTAATCCACCTTTGTTCCTCTGACTCAGCCTCTCTTTGCATTTTCTGCAGTCAGGAAGTGAATTACAGACTGATGGAGAAAGAAACCATTGAAGAAATGTATTACATTGTGAATAAAAACAGGCTTTAGTGGGTTTCTAGTAATCTGGTAATTATTTTAAAATATTAAGTCTTATGAAATAATAATTCAAGGGAAAATATAAACTACTGATGAAAAATCAACATAATCTGTGTGTAAAACAGAATAAACAAAAAAATACATGATATAAAGATGTAAATTATTAGCTCATGATTTAAATAAAAATAATTTCAAAGCCTTTGAGAGTTTATTTTTTGCATATGGTTTAAAGTTAAAATGTGCACTGTATAGGTAGAAATAAAAACAGACAACAATATCAGTCCTTTGAATGCTATAATGATGATACAGTGTTTGAACAGGTCAAAGCAAGTGTTTGGTCTGTCTATGTACAATAGAGGGAAGAGACACAGACCATTCAGAACCTACCATGACAGTGGCCTCTTGGGTTTCACCCATATCGAACGCAAAACAATACAGTTCTCTATATTTATGAACACAACTTAAGAGCTTGATGTTGACTTTATCTAGGACTTAATATTCTGTTATTTTTCTCTTCCTGTCATTTAATTTACATTATGTTTGTCTTACACCTAATACCTCTTATTGTATATCTTAATCTGTTTGTTAACAAACCTCCTAACTATTAAAGTATCCAAGGCAACACAACCATGAAACAAACGCACCCGTATGTGTGTTACACATTTTTAGAAATGCACATCTACAACATCCCAGTCTTAAAATTAAACTGAGGCATTCACCCCTATGGACACAATCACTTGGGAGTTCAAAATCTCTGGTGTCCTACTAACTGACTAGGGGGTCTCTGCAAAACAAAAATATGTCTTTTCTAATGATTGGTCATTTCAAAACTAGGATAGATGTTTTTTAATCTTATTTTTAACCTGATTTGCAAAAATTGAGGGGGCAATTTCCCATACTTTTCTCCCATCCACTTTTGATTAGATAAACATTTTATTTTTCTTCTATAGAGATATTTTTATCTAAACTAACTTCTGATGCACAGCAGAAACTAGACCAGATTTATATGCTTTATTTACAGACAGGAGTATCTCAAAAGAAATTGCAGAGAATACCTATTACAATATATAGGGTAGGCAGAGGAGCAAAGACAGCATGACAACATACATCATGTTTCTCTAATCTGGCAAATTTTGTTGCTTAAGGGTTAAATATAAAAACATGACTGGACCATATTGCCACAAAAATTGTTAGAAAATTATGCCATGGTGCATTATATTCTTATCTTTCTAGATGCAAAATACAATATCTAAGATTTTATTTTTATTTTGGGAAATGTCACATTTCTTTTATTTGTCCTGCAACAGAAAGACACAGCAGGCACAGAGGAACAGCATTCAGCTTTAGAATAGCAGTCTGAACAGTCCCTTGTGTCTCTCTCTCCCTCTGCCTCTTTTTCCTTCCCTTCCTGCTCCTGTGTCTCAGCTCAGTAGAGCAATGCCTTGAATAATTCATTCAGCTAAAGAACTTCTGGTGTGGGCCTGATGCCTGATGTGGCCTTAAAGGGACAAGCTTTGTGCAAGAATTAATACTGCAGATATAATCATTCAATATGTGCTAGCTTGCTTTAAATGTTACTTAAGTTTTTCTTTATTAAACCTTATTACAAAAAGGCTGCAACACTAGTGTCCAAAACACATACTAAAAAACAAATTAAACGTCACTGCATCACAATATCACTCTGCTATTAGTGGTCTATCATCTCAGAAAACTATTCTATAAATCAAAAATGTGTAGAGAAATGAAAAATGAAAGCTCTAAGAAACCATGATCTGACAAATCCAACCAAAGCATTTAATAATGTAACTATAACGGCTTATTGTAAACCAGTTCCTTTTATTTAAAGCCTACTAAATGTTTTAGTGAAGGAAACAAGACATAGAACAAGGTTAAAGAACTTTTGTCTCGTCTCTGAAACTGAAAAGGCCAATAAGTGGAGGTACACTGACCCCAGAATTTAACCTGCTTTTACTGCCCGGACAGTTAAACGCAGAAGCTCATATAAACTGCATAAGATATAGCAGGCTTGCTGCAAAAATAGAGCCAGGATCAATTGTCAGTGCTGTGCGAAGTGAGAGGGTTTTGTATGGAGAGGAAATTTGACCTGCGGTTATCATTATAAAAAAAGGAAAGATTCTGTCCCATTTAAAAGCTTCAATGCACACAGCTGAAGAGGTAAACTAATCTGTACTGCATGGGACATACACCTCCTGCTGGAGACTAGAGGCACTGCAGTTTCTGTGGACAAATTCAGTCATTTTAAAGTTCTTTGTTCTTCAATTACTGAAAACACTGGAATTTTATATTGCGATCATTTTATATATTTTATTATGAAACATACGCTTTGATTTATAATAGGCTGTTTATTGACTGGTTTTATTGTCATTTACATTTTTTTAATCCAAAGTGATTTATAATGACAGAGAGCATCTAACATTTTGTCCTAGTAACTAACAAGCTTAGCCTAAAAGCAACATTTACAAGTAGAAATCGTTCTGATGCTGGGGACAGGATGAATAGTAGAAGACTAGTAGAAGACAAAAGTTTTTTAACAATGTTAAATGAGACTAAACATTAAAGCTCTAGGGATTAGTCAGACATCTGCAAAACAGTTGTGCTTTAACTTGTTTCTTGTAAAGGTTTCAGCAGATTGGATGGCAGCTTATTCCCCCAGGAAAAAACAGAATAGGTAAATGTCTTAGAAAGCAATCTGGTACCCTGTCAGGCTTTACTCATTTACACAACGTAGGTGGGAGGGCAAGTATAGTATATCTGAAGGAGTAAGTTGAGGTAGGAGGTTGAAGTTCGGTTCAGCTGGTCATCAAACACCACTCCAAGGTTCCTAGCGGACAGAGCAGTTGTTAGAGTTGATGATCAAAGTTGAGCTGTGAAGTTGTGTTCCAATGTTGGGTTGTCCAGGACTACCAGGAGTTTCATCTTACTGAGGTTGAGCTGAAGTCATTCCTTAATTCAGACTGAGATGTCTAACAGGCAAGCAGAGAGCAAAGTGGAGATGGTGGAGTCTCTAGGCTGAAATGCCAAGTAAAGCTGCATGTTGTCTGCGTAGCAATGGTGTGAGAAGCCACGTGCTTTAATAACTGAACCCAGAACTGAACCCAGAACTGAACCCAGAACTGAACCCAGAACTGAACTGGAGTTCCCTAAGGAACTCCAGTGATCAGTTGATTTGACAATGATTCCTTTCCTCTCTATGATACCATGAAGGATATGTCTGTGAGATGCGTGTTGAACAAGCTGATTGGAGAGGAAGTGATGGCAAGATTGCTTGCACTAGATTGTGCAATTGGAAAGAAGAATTTATGGGGTGTCGGTCTCAGTGAGAGGAGAAAAAGAGGATGAAAGAGTATAGAATGCCATGAAGGTAAAGAGGGGTTGGGTTGGTGAATTGGTTGGTGATGGTTGCCACCATATTGGTAAAGAAATTGGCAAAGTCATCAGCAGTCAGAGATGTAGTGAGGGGAGGTTAAAGGGAATAAGAAGAGAAAAGAAAGTTGAGAATAGTTGCTATTGCTGATCTTATTTTGAAAGTAGGTCATTTTGGCAATGGAGATGCTATCAGAAAAGGAAGAGAGGAGAGACTGATATGTGTTAAGGTCATCAGGGTCTTCTGACTTGGTTCGCCCTGAGCTTGGTTCGGTGGCCGCAAAAAAAGAAACCCAGGGACCGGAGGGTGTCACACATGCTGTCAGGGTGGTGAGAGGGCAGACATGGTCAAAAAGATGTTAAAGTTGTACAAAGAGTATTGTTGCTATCTCAGCATTGAGTAAAAAGAACTCAATAAGAGAGTTCTTATCTCTTAGGAGAAAAGCAGAAACCGTGGATGAAAAGTGAGTGGGTGAGGATACGATGAGAAGAAACAGAAGTAGGGGTGGGTGATGAACATGCAGGAGGAGTAAGAGTGAATTAAATAAAGAAATGGTGAGACGCATGCAGAGGAGTAACAAGCAGATTATTTGTGGTGCAGTGAAGATGAGGTCAAGTTGTTTCCCTCCTTTGTGAGTGGGAAGTGTATTAGTTTGCTGGAGGTTGAATGAGGACAAGACAACTGCTTGTAAAAGCTGCTTGTAACAACTTACCTCAGCCAATATAGTGTGACAACATGCCCCTATTTAAGTGTGTTAAAAGAGCTTTTTGGAGGGCAGTAACAGTGCAAATGTTCAGTGTAAATAGCTTTTCTGCAGAAAGGACTTTGTGTTTATAAAGAAATAAAAAAACTATTATGATACTAATTTGTAGGACTGAAATAAGGTGTTGCTTTTAATAACCTTTTAACAACAGGTATTGGATCTGGAAAAAAGTCTGGTAATGCCAGGTATAGTTGACTGACACGTTCATGTTAATAAAACCGTACCAGCTGGGAAGGGTACTGGACCGCCACACAAGCAGCAGCTGCTGAAGGGGTGACCACTATCATAGACATGCCCCTGTGAGTATGCATACTACTGTTGTAGAAAAGTATTCATGTAATGTATACAACATACAGGCCTTCCAGTAAATACACACATCAAGTGTAAGAACAAGAACCAATTATGGTTGTTGGAATAATCTTTTGGATAACGCCTGGAAATACCACAGCTAATATCTTGTGAGATAACAAAACGTTTCTTTTGAAAACATTTGTAAATCACAGAAAACTAACAATGATTATACTACACTGTACATAGAAACAACATCCTACCAACTACAACTTTTGAAAACTTTCAAGAAATGCTGTATGCTGTTATTGGACAGTGTTTTGTAGACACAGCATTCTGGGAAGGGGTTGTCCCTGGCAACCAGGTACTAACATAGTGTACTATGGTAATAACACAAACTTTATAAAATAAATATTTGAGCATTTTCATACCTAAGTCACACTTATATACGTATGAATTTAATTGCATTTGATAAAACATGAAACATATAATCTGCAAACAGATGGTGCTAGACTATTGCATTCATAAAGCTAGGGTGGAGAGACCAGCAATAGCAATAAGAGCACTCTTCAAAGCCATGCCTCTTCCAAAACACATCACACATACATAGATTGACAGGCAAGAAGAACATCCTATCATTATCAATTAATCTGAGTTTAGATACATATAAATGTATATAGCTTTAACAATGTCAATTATCAATCAGTAAGTTGCTGATTCGATTCCAGTGTCGGCAGGTAGCAACTGAAGTGTCCTTGAGCAAGGCACCTAACCATATCTGACAAAAACATTTTACATTTACATTTTCACTTTTAACTGTCCTGAAGACATGAAATGTTCTATAGATATCATTTGGAATTGTGTAAATGTGGCTGACTAATTACAGGGTGTGTTCTTTGCTAATGGATAATCAATTAATGAAGCTGTTGCCTCAGTGCATTTATTACATCAACTATAATTATTCTTCTATCACAGTTTCATGCAGAGTGTGAATTCCAGCATCAAGTCTCAAAGGAAGGGGGTTTAAATCTTGTTCATTTAAAGCCAAAGTCTCTAAATCACTACTTTAAAACCAATAACACAATCTGTTCATCTGTGTATTAAATCCATGTGAACACTCCACCTTCCTGAAGTCCAGACCTGACATTTTGGAACTTGAGGCCATCCACATTGTCACTCACTATGTCTGCAGTATCTGTATAATATTAATACTGCTTCTTTACAGTAATAAGACCAGTCAGAGAGCTATATCAGCACTTCTAACCCTTTATTTGCCACAAGGCCTCAGATATGAATACCTAGATACTCTTATTTACTCTTAATTATTGGAAAGGTGCATTGACAAGTTGCAGCTTGAAACTGGCAGTAACAGTTGATCTGATCAGATTGATCTGCACACCAGTTATGCTCTAAATTACAGTCTAGTTTACAGTCTGATTGCTTAAAATCAAAATCCCTGATTGTTAAATGACAAGTGATCATAAAGGTTATAAACCATAAATTAATTCTACCACCCGAAAGCATCAAAAACTGCTTGTTTATTTAAATAACAGTTGTTTGAGTCATAACACGACAGATGCCTTTCATCTTGCAATTAAGTATTTATGTCCAGGCTTCTTCTATAATGTTGTAGCCAATCAAAAGCTGAGGTGAAAGGTCAGCTGTTACTCTGTTCCAAATATCATCAGAGTGATGCAATGCCACATTGTGCACCTGTCATCAGCCCAGTCTCTGGAGCTCATTGGGGCAACCAGACAGGCAGGAGCTCCACTTACTGTGGAATCACTATCTCAACCTCACTGCAGAAAACACCCCACCCATTTCAATGCTGTCCCCCATTCATGACACAGCTAATCGGGTATTGACCAAAATTTAAAAGATTTCGGACAAGTTTACAGTACAATTACTCCTACTCTTGAGCGACATAGCTTGAGTCAGTGTCCAGCTTGTATAATATGTGAATCACAACTTCTTATGTTTTATTTCTGATTCTCACATGAAAAACTCTGATTATAGTGCTAGATAACTTTAACCTTTAAATCTTTTTATATTTCTGCCAGCAGCTCTTGGGGTCTGCACTCAATCCATTGACATCAATATGATTGTGTCAGATCACTCACCCTGTGCACCTCACCCAAAGTGTTTGGATAGTGGGGATTTTACACAGGGATGGGGAGGAATCTATTCTCTGCAGTTGGTAGGTTGTCATTGGTTCATCAATACATTCATACTCTCACACAACTCTCATTGATTGTAGATATTGTTGTGTGACCAAAGTTCTGTGGCTGGTAAACAGTGGTCCAAGTACTGTTTACCAGTTAGACTAATGATTTACTCTAAAAACTTACACATAGGGATCAAGTCAAAGTCCCAGCTGTGATCTAACTTAACATAGGGATACTGGATGTAGTTTTCAGATGTCTGCATACAGTATACAAGTTATTATATGAACTATGTCAAAATAACAGACAAACACAGTCTGCTTAAATTAATAAAACAATGATGCTGATAGAGTCTTGAAAGATACTTGATAAACAATGATAGAGTCTTGAGTCAGATACACTTAAACCTAATCAGTGAGTCTGGATTGGAGGTGTTGGTTTGAGCCACTCTGCCCCATAAAAAAAACATTAATTTTGAGTTTCCGACTGACAAACTGCTTTGATGTGAACAGAGGTCTCAGAACACTTGATGTTTAGAAGAACATCAACTTACAACTACGTGTGGAGAAACAACACAAAGAACACCAACATCAAAACTTTATTCCAATTAAAAAAGTTAAATATGGTGAGGGCTGTGGGGCTGCTTTGCTGCCTTGGGACCTGGACAGCTTGCTGTCAATGACAGAAAAATGAATTTCCAAGGTTATCAGGACATTGCACAGAAAAATTATAAGACCATCTGGCTGCCAACTGAAGCTCAACAAAAGGTGATGCAACAGGACAACGACCCAAAGCGTAGGAGTAAATTAACAGATTGGCTTCAACAAAAGAAAATATGCCTTCTGGCCCAGTCTGAACCAATTGAGATGCTCTGGCACAACCTCAAAAGAGACGTCACAAAAACAATGCTGAACTGATAGAAATAAGACAACATTTTTCCTCAATGTTGTTCAGGTCTGATCTGCTACAAGAAATATCTGATGGTGGTTATTGCAATGGTTCACATGCTTTTTACACTCTGCACTGTAAATGTTTCTACAGTGTGTTCAGTAAAGACATGACAATGTAGTGCAATTGCTTATTTGATATTTGTTAACGAAAACAACGAAGTGTTTGTCAATTGCTGTAAATTAGTTAAAGGTAAAAGAACATTTTATGACCATATGCAAAAATAATTGCTAAATCAAAAGGTCTACATTCCTGTTTAAAAATTACTAATAATTGTAATCGTGAACATGTATGTTTGATTCTCCACCCTACAATATCTCTTACCTCTGTATTCATTTTTTAACCAAATCATTACTTATTCTTTATAATTATTCTGACATTACAGTTCTTATCTCACTCTTATTTCACTTATTTCACTCAACTTATCTTTGTTGTGGACATCAGCTTCTACAAGGGATTTCACTTTTTGACACAGACTGTTGTGTAAAGACCCTGCTCAACTCTGTCACCCTAACAACCAAAAAGGAGTCTCATTCCAGGTTACAAGGCAGACCTAGTCATTTGAGATCCAGAAGAGTTTACAGTAAGATGGAGATACATTTATTCCACCTAATTATGTATATTGAGATTATACTATAAAGTATATCCGTGATGTACTACAAACAATATTTAAAGATCTACTTGCAATTACATGTGTCACCTAATATCCCAAGTTAAAGAACACATTCATCATACAAACAAAGTCGAACAAATCATACATTGCTGATTAGTTAAAAACTGGCTAGAGAAAATGTATTAGATATGATTCTTATTTTCTTTTTCTTCTCTTTCTTTGTAGCTGACAACATACCTTTCTCTTACTCTTCTTGGGGAGGTGAAGAGTAAGAGGGTGGTTTACAGTCATGGCTGTTTTCATTCTTAGCATCACAATACCGCTGTAAAATTTCTCTAGCCATCTCTGTGAGGAAGTGCTACAGTACTGATGCTAACAATGTGCCAGTCAGTTTTCTAATTAATTAAATAAGCAATTTATTTGAATGTGCATGTTATAAGTATCTTATAATTGTGGTGTGTTAACCTTTTTATTTAATTATATCAAATCTATTTAATAACCCTGTATAAAATTTGCATACTTTATAAACACAACGTTCAACACAAACAATAACGCTTAAAACTTCCATTCTGTTCTGAGATAATATGTTAATAAGTTTCTCTGATTTACACAAAACCGTAGGCAAATATTGCTGAAACTTTAACCTTCTACTGTATGACAAAGTAGCCATGTACTTTGCAGAAAAGTAACAGTTACCCTGGATATTTCAATTACGTTTTAATGCAGCAAAACACATCACTAAATTTTTCATGTTTTATATCTGAGGCCCAGAACAAATAATAACATTTTTGAGAAGGACTCTGTTATCAAGATGATAACTATTTAATTCCTGACACTTTAAAGTTATGCATAATAATTACTAAAGGTTTTGTGGTCTTTCAGACTCCACAAAACAGGACTAACACATCAGTATTACATAAGCATTTAATATGAATGTAGGGACAGGTGTATAAGGTGTAGGGACATTTCATTGTCTTTACTACATTCATAATCTGTTGAGCTATATGTAAGCCAAAATTAATGTTGTTAACCCATACAATGTTGTTTTAGAGTTCTGCTGTAATCAGGTGCTTTCAGGATGTATAAATAAAACTGGATTACATCACTGCAGTGATAAGCTAATAATTAAACCCAGGTAGCAAAAGTGTTTTATTAAGCATACTTTACATTCTCTCGCTTTTCTTTTTTTTCTTATGTAAATAAATATTTGTCTGTGATATTAAAAGTCAATTTGTGGTTATTATTTGATTTTGTTTTTTATGGAAGTGGAACTGTCTAAGTAGTCCTTGACTAAATTTGAATAAACACTGAAAAGTATATAAATTTATAATCTAGTATCTCAGATTTAGTATTCCGAATATAAAGTAAAATACATGTCTCATGTATTAAACAGTTGCTCTCACTACTTAAAAACACTGTTCAGGCTGGTTGTACCAGGACTCAGGGTACGATGATTGCCCAACAGATGAAAGGTTTGCCCACAGTTTGCATGAGTTAACTATTGCCTCAGTCTCTCAGTGTACCGGCAGCATTATGTCCTCTCTGTCTGTTTCTCCACCAGCATGTCTGTTACAGCCCTTCCCCGTCCCCCACCGCCTCATGCTCGGACCAGGACCATCCAATGTACCCGCACGGGTCTTAGCAGCTGGAGCACAGCCCATGCTTGGCCACCTGCATGCAGAAACCATCGAGGTAATGTATGTTTGTCAAGTTAGAATAGCTGAAACTACATATAAAGGTCATAGCAAGACAGGTGTTTGTTGTTAAGTATTAGTCTTTAATGTTAGAATGTAATCTGAAATAAATGCAACATCATTTAAAAAAATTATTGTATGTTGCTTACAAGCAGTAGAACATCTTGTCATCATAAGTGTTAAATATTTTAAAACAATATAAAATATGGAGAAGACATTATATAATTTTTTTTATATATTTATGTGAGTAGTTGTCATGTAAGCAGGATAACATGTCAGCTGGTATTATCACAAAATAAACCCTCAAAATAAACATTATAAACTATAAATTATACAAGATTTCTCTGGCTCATGTAAGTGTTTTGATCACCCCGTTTATTTTGACCAACTGACTGTACATTATCCATTATCTACATAATATACTCATATCTATTAATGAAAATGGCTTGTGTTTATTTCAGATAATGAATCACATCAAGAGTGGCATTCAGTATGCATTTCAGACTCAAAACAGAGTGACTCTGGCTGTGAGTGGACCAGGTCATGCTGCTATGGAGTGTGCCATCTTTAATTCACTGGAGCCTGGAGAAAGTGTGCTCATAGCAGTCAATGGCATATGGGGAGAGAGGGCTGCAGAGATAGCAGAGAGGATAGGTACTAATTCTGCTTTTAGTGCAAAAATAAAGTGATTCAGAATCTCAATTCATATCACATAACCTTTTCAACAGGTGCCAAAGTGAACACAATTGTAACCTCTGCTGGTGGGTACTTTAAAAATGAGGAAATTGAGCAGGTAATCGTATCATACCTAAATTACACATTGTATTCAATGTACACATTGAATCCATTTAATGATTAACATTTTTAAAAATGCCTGTGCTTTATTTACAGGCATTAGACAAATATAGACCAGTGGTATTTTTTCTCACACATGGAGAATCCTCGACAGGAGTGGTCCACCCAATAGATGGCATAGGTGACCTTTGCCACAAGTGAGAAATCTCATTCTGTAAATAGCTATGATTTCTGCATAAGTGCCAGATTAAAATTAAGAAATTGTTTCACTATTTTACCATTAAAACAAAGTGTGACTTTTTTTGTTGCTTTCTAAACTGTCACTCAGATACAACTGTTTGTTTCTGGTTGACTCTGTGGCTGCACTAGGAGGTGCTCCCATTTACATGGATAAACAAGGTATCAATGTGTTACAAGCTTTGAGATTAAGATATCTTTTGGATCCATTACTTTTGTATTTACATGTTCTATCTTCAGGTATTGACATTTTGTATACTGGCTCCCAGAAGGTCTTGAATGCCCCTCCAGGAACTGCACCAATTTCTTTCAGTGAGAGAGCATGGTGAGACAGAACAGCTACATCAGTAATGGCAGTTTGTTTTGTCTTTGTTACGTGATGTCTTTTCGTTTTACTTTGCCAAACAGCCAGAAGATATTTAACAGGAAAACAAAGCCAGTGTCATACTTTTTAGACATGAGCTGGTTGGCAAATTATTGGGGTTGTGATGACAAGCCTGTACGCGTGTAAGGACCATTTATCACATTTACCAAGTGCTGACTTTATAATAAATTAACAATAAAATGTCCATGGTAAAAATGTGGCACAAAGGTGAAATGGGTTGTTATAACTTTCTGCAGTTATCATCACACCGGGCCAGTATCTGCTTTCTATGGGCTACGGGAGAGTCTGGCAATTCTTGCAGAAACTGTAAGACCATATTCTGTATTACGCATTTCATGTTACACATTCTGATTTTTTATTTATTCTTAAGCAAATGTGAAGATTAAATAGGGTGTGTAAAAACATTTTGTAATAGTATTATTTTTATTTTATTTTTATAGTTAACTGTGGAGATGTTGTCACATCAAGAAGAATCAATATTTTTAGTGTTTTTATAACTTTACACTTAATAATAATTTTAAAATTATTGTATCACTAAATTAATATTGTGTCATGTGTACCACTTAATCCCACCAATAAGAACAAATGACCAAGTCAGAGCGAGATGGCACAGTTGTTTTAAAAAAACAAAAGTGGTTTAAGAAAAAGGTCTTATGTTTACCATATCTTTTGTTTTTTAGGGTCTCGATAACTCATGGAAACAGCACAGAGATGTTGCAGAATACTTCCATAAAGGGCTAGAGGAGATGGGCTTGAAACTGTTTGTGCAGGACAAGGTTTAGATATGAGAAATAGCTCAAATCACTACAAAAACATATTACAGGAAGGTAACTACTTTTACCTGTTGAAAAACTACTGTGTCTTACAGAAAGCAAGACTGCCAACAGTGACCACAATCGTAGCTTCACCAGGATATGACTGGCGAGAAATCACAGGGTACATTATGAAGACCTATAACATTGAAATCTCTGGGGGTCTGGGGCCATCTGCTGGCGTGGTAAGAACAAATTAATTGGCTGATCACTGATCAGGCAATAGAACAATGATATAACCCCTGAGTTGACCTGAAATATGTTAAAGAGACTGATGGGTCAGTAATTATTTTATTTTCTCACGTTGTTTCACAGGTTTTGCGTGTGGGATTGATGGGATGTAACAGCAGCAAGGCCAATGTGGACAAGGTGTTGGAGGCCTTGGCCGATGCTCTTAAACACTGCCACAAGAGCAGAGTATGACTGCATGACTGGCCATAAAACAAGCTTATCCACCCTTTCAGTATTATAGCTGCTGACGTTATGTTTTGTGCATTATGTAAGCCTAATAGGTACAAGTCTTCCCCAAACCAAATAAAGTTATGGCTGCTCAATAAACATGTCACTTTCCCTGGGTACACTATGCACATAAAAGTCAGAAAAAAATCAAGCCAACGTAAGTTGTAAAGTTCAACGGATGCCATAGTTAATTCATCCAATTGTAATTAACTAACAATGGTTAAAAAGCCATTTTCAATGGTTGAAAATCTTCAAAAAAGATTTTATTTTAGAGGAACAAATTACATAACTGAGAGAGCATATCTTGATATAATACCTTTGGCCACATACAGTTTTGTGCATGTTTACTTACTGTTGAAGTCATGTTTGCAGGATTAATGCACAGATTTAAAATTGAGATTTAAGGCTTTTGAGACCTAAACACCTGAAAGACCAGCAAACCTAAACACAAATATTGCACATATTTTACTCAACCAGGTTGCACACATTCGACTTAAATTAATTGTGTTTAATATTAGAATTTATTAAATTTAATATTTATTATTTTATAAATTTACCATAAAATTATTTAATAGAACACTATTAAATGTATAGTGATAGAGTGAACACTCTGTCTTCTTGTACACTGTTAGCAGATGCACAAGCAAAACTCACCACTTAACTTTAAAGCAAACCAAATTAGTTACCTTGAATGAACAGAGTTTGTGTGAGCCGAAATGTAGGTGCTTTATGCAAGTATTACTTTTTCCATTACTGTTGTGCATGGACCAATAACAATAGTTTGGTTTATTTATACCCATTTTGCAAAGGTTGTGGGAACATATACAGATCTGGGATATGGAAAAGACAAATTTCTTGGAGTTATGGTTTTAGTAATGTGTAGGTTTCTCCAGTAAGCCAAATAGCCTGAATGCTGTCCATGTGCACATTGAGCTTTCTTCCCTCATAAATGTACCATACATAAATACAATTAAATAGTAAACAAAATTAAATTTAAAAAAATGTTTTATTTATTTTTAGTTTAATGGTATTCATGGGCTCACCTGTTTAGTCTGTAAAATACCACGATGTTTCCACAAGTTCGCATTCTATGACGAGGCTCTCACCCTTCTAAGTTAATCGCTTTTGTCCCCTACGGGACCCCGTTGAACACGTTTCGTGTTTTGAAATAAAAACCGCGTAAAAAGAGAGTTACCGCCCCAATACGACTTGTGCACCAGTAGTCGTACTGCTTCTGCAACTGCAACTTTCTTTTAAAATTCATTAAGATTAATTTTCACTAAAAAAGATGTCTTGCAGAAGAGGAGCTTTGATTGTGTTGGAGGGTGTAGACAGAGCTGGGAAAACAACACAATGTCACAAACTGGTGGAGGCGTTACAGCAGAGCGGACGAGCGGCAGAAATGATGCGATTTCCTGGTAAAATCACTTCTTAATCTTTTGATTAATAATTTCCGATATATTTAGAGACGTATTTATGATAACTGGTTACGGGTCTGTTTGAAACTGTTTCATGGAGATTGCTTGGTGCGATCTTTCAAATATGTGTGTGAGGCTTCAGCTTGAACATTGGGGCATATTCCAATATATCATATAACCCTAAACCCACAGAGCTTTTTAATTAAACATCATGTTTGATCATCATGAGTAAGGTCTGAGTCAGCAGTGGTCTCCGTCATTCACAGTCTTCTGTGACGTCACGCAGATGACCAGAAGGTACAGCTGACGTCATAGCACCTTTGGGCATCATAAACATTGAAATGAACTCAGACTGGAAGTTGGCAGCTGGCTTTTTAAAAACATCCCTAATCCACGCGGATTGTATTTGTATTGTACTGACAGCATAATGTTTTCTACACAGACAGAACCACTGTGATTGGTCAACTCATCAGTTCTTACCTAGAGAAGAAGAGTAATTTGGACGATCACACTGTTCATCTGCTCTTTTCAGCAAACCGCTGGGAAATGGTGTAAGTTATCATTCCTGAGTGTTCAATTAGTGTGATTTCATTTCAGTCACCTATATGTTCAAGCATGCCTTAGCCTTTTCTCTCAATACACTTCTTTGCCCTTGTGTATTATTATAGTTCTATGATATTTATCCTGTTGGTCTTCAGTGTAAAGTAACAAAAAATAACGCTCTATCCTGACTGACCCATATTGTGATGTTGTGTGGGTTAACAAAGATTTGTACTGCCCTTTAGTCTTGTCCCTACCAGTTTGTTTGCATTGAGAGGTAATATTTTTGACTAAAGTTGACAAGTCAGCATTTCAGAG
This sequence comes from Ambastaia sidthimunki, assembly GCA_036877625.1. NCBI lineage: Eukaryota > Metazoa > Chordata > Actinopteri > Cypriniformes > Botiidae > Ambastaia > Ambastaia sidthimunki. The sequence continues at coordinate 2,007 of JAZGTK010007211.1, read as the reverse complement.
CTCTATTTTCTCATTTCAGATCTTTAATGAAACAGAAGCTGGAACAGGGGATTAATCTAGTGGTGGATCGCTATGCATTCTCAGGAGTGGCTTTTACTAGTGCCAAGCCTGTGAGTGTTATTGTTACTCCAATATATCATAGTAAAAAATTAACATGCTGGAAGATTATATAAATTAATTGTATATAATATAAATGCTTAAAACAACCATGAAGTGAACATAAATGGCATATATTATAATTTGTTTAATTAGAATTTAAGCAGATGTAGACATTAGTTTGTTTTGTGTTCAGGGCTTCTCGCTTGAATGGTGCCAACATCCAGATGTGGGACTTCCAAAGCCAGACCTGGTGATGTTTCTGCAGCTGAATCCCAGTGTGGCAGCAAACCGTGGAGAATTCGGAACTGAGCGGTATGAAACAAGCGATTTTCAACGCACAGTTAATCGAAGGTTTGAAGAGCTCATGGAGGATACCTCAGTCAACTGGAAGGTGAATTCATTTTTTTATTTAAATAGTTCTGAATATTGCTATTTACAGTGTATATATTTTTTTGTTTTTCTTTCTGATTTAGTACAATGCTAATTTTCTCATTTAGATAATTGATGCATCAAGGACCGTTGAAGAGGTACACAAAGAGATCAAGCTTTTGAGTGAGAATATCATCAATTTATCAGTGAATCAGCCAGTTGGAACACTGTGGACATCTGAACAGTGGCTCCAGAAAAGCTTTTAACATAGAGATGATTGTTAAAATGGGCCAAATAATTAGCAAACTAAACTGGTTCCTTTAGTTCTTTTTATTTTTAATGACTTAAATAAATATTCTTAAAATAAATTTGTGTACAGAGATTCTGAACATGAAAAATGTTCTGTATAATTACACAAGCTGACCCACCAGTATGTAAATGCTCAACCTTCCTTGACTGGCATTTACAAGTTGATACAGGTCCAAAACCTCAGTGACTTGTCGAAAGTAAATGCTAAATCAAATCCGATTAGCAGTTATCTCGATCAATACCATAAAATGTGTTATGGCAAACCTGTTTAAGTTAAGGGGGTAAAAAGGCACCATATTGCTTAAAAATAAATCTATAGTGTTAAGACTTAATACACAAATGCAAATACATACTGATGTTCCCAATGAACCCTGACCTTGGCTCACTCAGAATGACAAAGAGCAGTCAGTATATCTGTTTAAGAAGAAAGCTGTGGGTTTGACACAGATGACTATGCCATTGAATGCAACACTGGCCTTGGACATCAATGAGTTTCTTTTTTTCTCTCACTCCCCACATTCTTCTGAGGAGACTACCACAGGCTTATAAAAGTCTGGAAAATGCAATATTTCTTCAAAGAGACAGGATTTCAAACTCTTCATCTTCAGAATCAAAGAAGCGCTCAAGCCGGTCTGAATCAGAGAAGTCTGTTGAAGAAGATAAGGGTAAAATAAACAGATTATTGGATGTTAAGTTCTTAATACTCTTTTAAATAAGCGTTTAGTCAAAGGAGATGTTTGATCTATATGCAATAAATATAAAGCTGCATATTATATATACATATAGCATGTAGAAAGAGATTACCTGGAGTGAGATTTAGTACATCAGCAGTAATTAAATGAGATGGCTGACTGTCCACTAATTCAAACATAGGAAGACCTCTACAATTTGAAACCTGCACACAAAAAAAGAAATAAAAGTGAACAGAGGTACAAGAAAATGAATGGAGACAACCAAAAATAAAGCGATTGTGCACATACCTTGCGAATCTGTGCACACCAATCATCAAAATCATCCTCTGTTTGACAGAAGAAGCCCTGAGGGATAAAATTCAACATTCATCAATAGGGCTGGGCGATTTGGCCTAAAAATCAAAATCTTGATTAATTGAACATTTTAACTCGACTACAATTAATGAACAATTATTTTATTTATATTTTAATGTGCAATGTATCAATGTAAACAACAGATTGTTGTAATGAAAATAGAACTCGCTTAAACACTGCGCAA
>JAZGTK010007210.1:0-19678 GCA_036877625.1 Ambastaia sidthimunki | reverse complement strand
ACTGATAGTGAGGCAACGGCAGAGTGTCTGGGAGAGATGAAAAATTCTGCACATGAGATCAGCAAGCAGTTGTCAAGGTAAAGGCACAATGGTGTTCATATGAAGAACTTTGTGGGGCACATTGTGTAGACCATAGCACTGAAAATTATACCCTGATTTCAAATGCTGTTGATATTGTTTATGTGCTAATCTTATAAATTTGTGTGCTGTTTTATATTTTCTTATTAGGACATTTTCTGAACTTCTGGAGGTGTCTTCATTAGTAAGCCGTCAAACAGTTTTAATCCAACAGTCATTAGAGGAAGAGCAGATCGGTCAGAACACGGCTCAGATTCTCTTCTGTCCCTCTATGTCATGATGTGTTTAATGAATATGTATTTAAATGTGTATATACAAAGATAGAATTAAATGTTATGTTGCATTACATCATTGTCAAGTTTGTCATTTTTTACATACTTTTATTAATTATTTAGTATTAACTTTTTTTTAAATTACAATAACAAAGGTTTATTCAAAGACATCTTGCATGACAATACGTGTAAAGAATTTTTAGTAAAGAAAGGGGTTATTGGATTTATTATTTAAAGTACTATTTGAAATCAAATTGAAAACAATACACAATATATTGTGCAATAATTAATATAAATATATACATATAAAATTGCTGTTTCGTTAATAATTTCAAATGTCTTTCCATATCACTGGTAAGTTAACTGGTTTGCATTAATTAATAATTTAAAACAATTAATCTAGTTAATAATCTAAAACAAAATTTAATGTTCTGCTTGTACGAAAAGTTAAAAGCTGAGCAAAATCGATATTCAGAAACCATCTTTAATTTATTTAGGGCTTTCACGCTTTTTCGTTTATTTATTGCAAAACATGTATAATATGAAAATATATTTAAGCTTTGTTTTGAAGATGTTTGCGTTTAATAATTAGATTATGTCCCACGGTAAATAAAGATAGTTTACACATGTTCTATGTTAAAACAGTAATTTAAAGAATAATATTTCTAAAAAGGAAAAAAATAATTCCCAGTACTTAATTTTTAAGCGTTTTAGACTACGTAGCTTTAATCGGATATGACGTACTGTTTCGAGAAAACAGGCGTCCAATCAGAGATGTGTATGCGGCAAGTGACGTCTGACTATTTGTGACCCACCGCAACCAATGAACATAACAGCCATGAATAACGCGTGAGTCCTCCGATTGCTTGTTTTTATTTTGATGATTTTGATTAATGCAATGATTTAACATGTCTTTTTGAAAGAGTTGTTTAATCGGAAAGGTGTTCCGATGTGTATATACACATAATAAGAGTATATACACATAACAGTGTTTTAATCTTTGACTAATGTCATAGTTGTTAGCACAGAGCACACATAATACAGGTTACTGCATGTACAGGCTGGTTGTGCACATGTCAGCTTCTTATAATTACATTCATGTTTGCAAGATCGATGATAACTGTTCAGAAAGGACTCACGGAGCCTTTTACCGGCCACACTATTAATTTAACATAGATGATAAGCATAGATAATTACTTAATAAATATGCTGTGATTCAGAATTACAAGTCAAGCAGTATTACCTGGCCATCCTCAGTATTCACAGATACTTCCTAGATAGACAACACATTTTTCATTGATCAGATTAGAAATACAAATCAGAGTGTCCGATTAGAAAGGTTCTGCTAAATGTTCTGAGACAAACCTAACAACTTTTGTGACCTTATTTATTACACAGCATATTTAATTGTATTTTATCTTATGTGATGTTAAGGTGGCCTCAGTCTAGGAGGGGCAGAGGTCACAGGCACAGAGACCAAGGTGGATCGAAGAGGGAACGGCCAGTTGAACAGAAAGCCAGAGACTTGGTGCCACACGGCACCTGTATGACCATGTGCCCTGCTTATGAATTACGCCAGCGAGAGGCACAGAATAGACTGCACAGGTTCGAGATGGAGGCTGGCACAGAGCGGGATCGCTTGCCGCATGCTGATCCCTTGCGTGCTGTCAAAGAATACTCGCGACCCGCTGCAGGAAAGGACTCTACTCGACCCAGTGACCTTCGACCTCCATCTGTGCTTTTAAAGACTGTGTGCTACTTAGTGGATGACATTGCAGCTTCTTCAACATTTCAGCCATGGACTGAGGTATGGAAATGACATCTTGTCATTCTTTTAAAGTTGAATGCTTAACTTTAATATATAACTCACATATATAAAACTTAGATTTGTTTGAGGAATTACTAACTTAAGTCAACAAGGAATCAAAGTTGACCTATTTATCTTAATAAGCTATTTTCTGGTATTTATGTGCATGTTATTGTGTGAATCACTCCAAATTAAAAATAAGTCAAATATCTTTTACATTATTCCTCAGGTCTACAGTTTTGTTTCTGACCGTCTGCGTAGCGTTCGGCAGGACATGATTATCCAGCGTGTTTCCGGGCCGGAATGTGTGACAATACTGGAGAAAAGCTTGCGCTTCCTTCTCTACGCCTCTTACCGGCTCTGTGGGCAGCCACTTCAGCACTTTGACCCGCGGATCAACGACACTCATCTGCAGGAAAGCTTGAGCTGGTTGTTGGAGTGCTACAGAGACGGACAGCACCAGCATCAGGAGGAGTTTCAGGCCCTGAGTCTGCTGTATAACCTGGGTGAGTGAATGCTGGCAGAAAATGTGCTAATGCAGTTTATTTTTATACTGTAGTGTGTGCACTGTGATTATTTATTGTTTTAATATTACTTGATTAATTCACATACTCTTTCATTTTAAATTCTTGTATCAGGGCATTAGAATGTCTTACATTTACAATTAGGCATTTAGCAAACGCTTTTGTCCAAAGCAACTTACAAGGTGAGGAAAACAAAGAAGCGATAACTGATAAAGAGATTATATAATCATACTGATACTGATATAATCATACTGCCTTATAACATTTCATAATAACAAGCTTTTCCTCATTTTGTGTTGTTTAGAACTTGCTCTGTATTTTCACACTAAATGTTTCTTTGTTGGTTCAACATTTAATATCGTGCCTACTATTAGCTGTGCAAACGTAAATATAAATGCGCTATGTGTTCAAAAACATTTAGATCAACTGGTAGAGCATTGCGTTAGCAGCGCAAAGGTTGTGGGTTCGATCCCAGGGAACACAAGTACTGATAAAAATGTATACCTTGAATTCACTGTAAGTCGCTTTGGATAAAAGCGTCTGCCAAAGTAACACTTTAAAATATAATCTATATTTTATTGTTTACAGGTTCACCCCACGTTATGCAACATGCACTTCAGCTGCCTGAACGAATACGCAAATCTCCTGCGCTTCAGCTGGCACTGGCCGTGAACAGAGCGCATTCAGAGCGCAACCCTGTTCGGTTCCTCCGCCTGGCCCAGAGACTGGATTTCATGCAGGTCTGTGCCCTCCACAGACACCTCCTCTCCTGCAGGAGAGATCTGCTCCTGCTCTACAGTCACGGGTACAACAGCCGCAACTGTCGCTACCCCCTCCAGAGACTGGCACGCCTCCTCTTTCTTAAAGATCCGCTGGCTGCAGAGCTGTGCGGGGTGCATGCCGTTAGCATCAGTGGAGAGTGGGTCAACTTCTCCAAGAGCTCTTTTACAGAAAGTCCATCTGGAGATCTGCAGTGCAGGGACATGCATGAGCCAGTAGATGATGAGAAATGGAACTGTTCTGCTGGCAGCATTATTCATGGTCGTGCCTGAAAAAGTGGATTGTTTAGCACAGGAGTTTAGTGGGGTGTTGGTCATTGGGAGCATTTGTGTTTTTAAGGGGGTTGTTATCATGTTTTAGTAACATGATGTTTCAATAAAGTTATTGTGTACTTTTTATTTGTATATATAATGTTCTGATGACTTGTGCATTGAAATATTGAGGACAGACAGTTGTGGTGCAAGCAATAGAGGCTTCAAGAATTTTACACAATTCTGTGAAATTAACCTTCAGGTCGTGACACCTACAATATATTTCCTTATGTTTTAAACTTTTAAAACAACACAAATTTATTTTTATTCGAACTTACAAATAAATACCTTTGTTTCATATGATTGATGTGTTGTGTGGATGAGATGTCCTGCTGTAGATCAGGTCTGTATGATGTTAGCCTATTTAGGACACCTTAGTCTATATGTGGGGCATCTGTGACTCTGTGCCAATTGAGAAACATGGGGGAAGCCGAGACTGTACCAGCGGACGAAAAACAAGCCGAAACCGGCATTTGTACCGCTGATGAATCAATTGTATGGAGTCAAGAAGTTGAAGTGTGTCTCTTTCACGCCATGTTGGGTCATAAACCTGTAGGTAAGATCAATTTGTGCCTTTAATTTGAATAACAGGCCTTTATCGCTCATTGTATTTACTACATGAGACAGAATACTACACCAAAAATAAGGCTATGTGCTCGTTTCTGCTTTATAATCGTGATTTAAATCAATTAAAATATCAGTTTAATCGTGATAGTTATATTTTAATGTATGCATCAAGTGATACTGCTATACAGTTTATTAAATTATGTGTAGCTTTATCGACTCCAGCCGTTTCATTGTTTAAGCATATGTAACGGCTATTTCTAAGTCTGTGTTACAGATTTGAGAAGAATATTATTTGCCAATAAAACATTATATTATCCTACTAAACTGTGAATAAATATTGTGTTTGTGAAGACAGTGCAGTCGTTTTGTTTACAACCCTGTTAGCAAAAGTTAACTGGGCTGCTAACTAGCACGACGGCTAGGCTAATTAACAACAACAAACGCGTTGTGTAGTTTCTGTGTGATAAATATTTGTAGATTTCAAACGATATGTTTGACAAATAAACGTGTCACGTTTGTAGGTGTGAACCGTCATTTCCACATGATCTGTATTCGTGATAAATTCAGTCAGAATATCGGCAGGCAGGTGTCCTCAAAAGTCATTTGGGATCATCTCAGCACCATGTATGACATGCAGGCGCTGGTAAGACACTATTGAACCGCTTTCATTTGTTTAAGTATAAACGAGCACGCAGGTTTCTAAGCTGATCAGTGAATTGTGTTTTGTACTGCAGCACGAATCAGAAATACTTCCCTTTCCAAACTCTGAGAAAACATTTGTGTTGCCTGAAGAGATCATACAAGATGTCAAAGAAGGTGAGCTGCGTTTTATTTTGTGTTAATGTCTGCATAAGCTGCCTAATACTAATAAAATGTAATATGCCAACCACAGTTTTTCCAAATATTTAAACAAAATACAGCAGCTACTACAGTGATGCACCAATGTTGGTTGCCATGGACATTGACTATAGTATGAAAAGGGTCTATATAATAAACCCATAGATTATTAATTAACTGTGTGAAGGATTGTTGTGTAATGTCTGTTGCATAACCCAGTGTTTTTTCTTTGGGTAAAATAATGAAATCTGTACAAAAGACATGAGCCAAAATATTGTACATTTTGTGTGTGATCACTCAACATTTACATACAAACTATTGGTTTTGGAATTTGGTTTTGCAATATTTGTTTGTTAAAAAATCAGTATCAGTATTGGCTGAAAAACACTACTGGTGCATCCATGGTGATTAATAGTAACTTAGTACTGTTTTTGTACCTTTTAGTTTAAGACAATTGTTTATGTAGAAAAATCTATGGTTCCATGGAACTCTGTGGTTGGTTATCTTGATACACTTTTGGCAGAAACTGTTAGTTATCGTGGGATATTTTTAAAAGGATGTTTGGGGATTACCAGTCACTAAATTGTTGTTTTGTCTTTGCGCAGGTAAAGTGGGATCTGAAGATGAAGTAAAAGAGGAATTGAAAGAAGAGAGTGATCCTCCAGCCACCCAAGAAGAAGGTTCTGTCTTCCCCTTTTATCTTTTTCATCTACTCACTCCTTTCTTTTCCTTTCTCTGTCTTTCTCCTTTTCTCTCTCTTTCCTTGACGCAAGCTGTCACTTAAAGCCTGCATCACTTTTGTTCTGGATCGTTCTCCCATTGGCGTGAAGCTCAGCGTGGCTCACACTGGTCATTTGTGTCTCATTTTTAAAGGTCTGGGTCCCAGTATGGCTGGCCAGGATTATGCGAGGTATGGACAGAAGAAAACATTTCGCTCTGTTCCAAAACTCCAGCTTGAGTTCAGTACAGACCAGCTCATAACCAGAGGCCTCTGTAGACAACCTTCAGAGACCTCTGACCATGTGCGTCTCTCTCTCTGTCTTTCCTTTACTATCTTTCTTTCTCTTTTGTCTTGTTTATATGTGCAAACTGCAGCTTATTTTGTATGTATGTACTGTATGTGTGGGGGGATTGAAGCATGGCATGCCGAGGGTTTGTATTTTGGAAAGATTTGTTCAACGTCAACAGCTTTACAATTCTTTACAGAAAGGTTCACCAATCTTTCAAAAAAAAATGGTAGTAGCAAGATTAATAAAATATTATGCACAGTTTTGGCTTTCAATTGTTAGCTGCATGGTAAAAGCAGTTATTATACTTTGAAGCATAATTCTAGGTTGTTAAAACATCATAGATTAAAGCTTTGTTATCCCACCACAGGCAGCTGTGCTCCAGTATCTACAAACTCTAAACTAATCTTGAAATAAATGCATTTTTCACATTTTACGTTTTGGAATGTTGGTGAACTCGTTGAAGCAAAAACTGTCCAACTGCTGGTTGTTTCTGTGACTTCTGTTGCTACATTTTTAAACTAGGCTACACACTAGATGCTGGTGAGTTGTAAACTAGGCAGTTATTACATCCTTAGAACATATGACTGTAAATATATTAATGTAAATGGTTTAGGGGACCTCACAGCTTGTTTAGTAAACTGTGTTTGTAAACATTGTCAGTATTGGTGAATATTACTTTTAGGATTTTAGGATAGTATGAAGCTAAATTATATTAAGGTTGACATGCATTTATTTATTATATCACCTGGTAAAGAGTCATTGAATCCTATTTCAGCCTGAAAGAGCAATTATAACAGTATAGGAAAGGATCAGCCAAAGCATACAGGTGAAAGTGTGTGTATACACACACACACTTAAAATACTTAAATACTATAAAATACTTGAAATTGATATAAACATTTTTTGTTTTTGTGTCCCTCTATCTGACCCCTTTCTTTCTTGTTTCCTCCTTTTTCCCCCCTTCCTTCGTCAGGCAGCAGTTCCTCCATGAAGATGCCGGAGAGATCAGGCAGTGGGCGCGAGAAAGAGAGAGAGCGGGCCGAGAGGGGGGGCTCAGGTGAGACGGGCAGTGGGTCGTCAAAAGAAACAGCCGGGGAGAAGAGGAAGAGGAACCGAGCTGTGGAGAAGGTGATAAACTCCAGCAACCCCTCCAGCCCGGGAGGAGCCAAGCGCCGTAGGACGTAGCCGCAGCCGGCCTCGGGAAGTCTTGGAACGCCAGAGTGATGAGAGAGCGTTGTAGCTAATATTGGTCGTGGAAGTTCCAATGTCAAAGTGAAAAGGATGTGCAGGAAATATGGGATGCTCCTGTGCGTTATCTGCAGTCCAGAGTTTCGAGGCGGTCCTGTGCTTCAAGCATTCTCTGCTGTTTGCAGAATGAGACAGCAGTATTGAGAACGGAAAGTCTTTGGTGGGTGTGTGGGGTCAGATTAGACTGGACAAGTATGATACAGAAATGTAATAAGCTTTCCTCAGCTGAGTTTGCAAACAAAAGAGAGCTGTGGTATGTTGTTTCTTTTTAAGAATGTCTTTTTGGGGAGGGTATTTTAAGTGGTAGTTTTAGTTTTTGTCATAGACCTATCATAGGATGAAACGGAGAACCAATTTGTCCTGTGACATTTTAGGACCTACACTTCAAGCTAAATAACCTTCTGTCTTGTGTTGTTAGATGTATAGAACAACATGTCATTCTGTTAACTAGATGGCCTTTGATCAGTTGCCTAGAAAACAGTGATGGATATTTGTACTGTTTCTAGCTCATGGTTGTTTGAAATATTTGACAGAATGTGTGTTACATCTGGTGTAAGTCTTTAATTAAAAATGAAGCATTGCTTTGCTTTAACTGCTTCTGAATATCTGTCTTTCTTGATAAGTAGCAATCTTTGCTAAACACCAACAAAGGTTCATAGTAAGTAACATTCCTCCTGATCCATTCACAACCATCCTGAAGAGGCTCAACTCAGGTCCTGTAAGGCCACCGTCCTGCAGAGTTTGGCTCCATCTTTAGTCAAACCTACCTGAGATAACCAGAGTTTTTAGGATTACAGGCATGAGTGTTTGATTAGGGCTGGAAATACATTAGCAGGACAGTGACCTTCCAGGACTGGAGTTGATGCTTTGCTATAAATGATCAGTGTATTTAAGAAACTGCACTGCTTACTGCAGTAACTACACAATTAATACACTATAGAAGTTATACTCTTTAAAAAGTGTTTTAAATATGATAACTAAATCAGTTTTACAGAAGATTAAATGAATGCTGTTAAAAATAATTTAACCATTTATCATTTAAATCTTATAAAACTTAACTACAAGAATCAAATTGTGAGGGGCCATATGAAGTTTAGTTTAAAATGTGTCACAAGAGTGTTATGGTAATTGAGTATATGCAAACAAATCATATAGCATTTAAGTTGTTTTAACCAGAACATCATTTGGTAATTATCATTATTAACAAAAAAAATAAACATGTTAACAGTAATTTAACAAAGTTTCATATGTTCATTCATGTAAATTAATTCACGAAATACATCTTATTTCAGAGAACCAATCAGATTTTTCTTCAGAGAGAGAAAGTTCAAGATATTATGCTGAGTCACTGTGTATTGCTCCTCTGCCTCCCTCCATCTCTCCTGCTCTTCCCCTCAGTTCATTTCTGCTGCTGTTGCAGCTGTATCACTGCAGTCTCTTACCAGCCCCCCCACACACACCCCCCACCTCTGAGTGCCGCATTGCTGTATCAAAGTGGGGCGAGTTCATTACGCACACAGTCTGGGATTGTGCCGTCACCCCTGCAGAAGCACAGGGTGTCTGTTAGCTGAGAGGCGAGCAGTATCAGGTAAGAGGCCACAAACTTTCTCTTGCTGAATGAGACTTCAATCAAACAGACAACATGAATATAAAATAAGAGTAAATTCAGGTTGAAAATGTAATACAATATGTTATCTGTGATTAGTGGTTTATCAAATGCTATAAAAAGGAAAGGATATGGATAGCTTGATTAATTTACATATGTTATGAGACGCTATTTCAGGATTGTTTCGGCTTTGGGAATAAAAATAATGTTTTGAGATTATGTAATTTTGTTTTCTGGTCTGTTTTGTAATCTTTTTAATATCTGATATTCGGTCAAATATCAGGTTATAGTTGTTATCGCAGTTTTCATCAGGCAGTAAAGCTTAAATGGAGCTCATATTATGATAACTAGTTAAAAAAACTTAAATATTTAATATTATTTGCCCAGTATTTACATTATGTCAGAAATTACCTTCAATTGTTTTGCTCTGCTAGACTCTGCTAGAGGACTGTCTAATATTCAGCCATAAACATTTGTTTGTGGTGTGTGTTTGTGTGCGTGTGTTCTGTGCATTCTCGCCACTGTAGACTGAGAAAACTCCAGCTGTTTGTTTCTTCCCACCCTGTGTGATCATGGGGAAAGAGAAGATCCACATCAACATTGTGGTTATCGGCCATGTTGATTCTGGGAAGTCCACCACCACTGGCCACCTCATTTATAAATGTGGAGGAATTGACAAGAGAACCATTGAGAAGTTTGAAAAAGAGGCTGCTGAGGTAAGAAAACAGGATCTAAGGAACACAGAACAGAAGAATAGTTCTTCTAAAGCGTACGTTTTCTCAGAGCTGTGTCTGCTACACCAAAATTTGACTTTGGGCTTGGAGTCAAATTACGTTTTCGGTTTAAGACTGTAATGGGTTTTAACAAAATTTTATCTGAACAATAAAAGACAAAGTAGTTCTATTACATGTCCCATTTAGATTTAAGTTACCTTAGCGTAGACAGTTCTCTAATGTGTTGTGAGAATTTAAATTTATTCTAAATGATGGGTAACTCCAGACCTCTTACTGTGTGGGGCACTGGTCTCCAGCATGGTGCCTACCGGCATCTGGTAGCCTGCATGAATTCTGGGAGTTATCAGCCAAGCTTATTCTATAAATAGCTTCAATTTTAATATTTGAATTTTAATATTTTCTTTTATTTTTAATAATACAAAAAAAACGAGAAAAGGAACTACCTTAACATTTCATGTAACATTAAACCATTAAATAAATGTAACATATTTTGAAGTTTACGTACATTATGGCATAAATAAAGTTAGTACGTCCACCATGTAGCCCTCTTTATTTTATTTATTTAGGTGACCCTCATTGAGACCCCTGCTGTAGGGTAATTATGTAAGAGCCTGAGTTACATCACACTGTGACTTCCTCTTGATTTCTATGCTGGAGAGCTGAGGGAGAGTTGTTGTATAATTACATCCAACCTCCACTGGAAATAAAACGAAACTAAAAATGACCTGAATGAAAATATACATTCATTTTTAGAAGCAAGCAGGACATTAGTCAGGCCAGAACTTCTATCTCCTTAACCCACACTAGACTGAGAATGAGACAGGAGTACTTTGGGTGCAATCGGTCCAACAGGTCTGTCACTTTTGCCTCTTTGGTCATAGAGGGGCAAAATGCAGATTAAATTGGGTGCTTTAGTCATATCTTAGTACAGTGTTTTATAAGCTATTACAACATAGCCTTAGACTTCTGAAGAACAGCCTGTGAAAAAAAACAGCCTGTGAAGAAAATTACTTGTGAGTTGTGGGTACACACAATGAAGTTTCATTCTTCATTTGTATTGATAGATGGGAAAAGGTTCCTTCAAGTACGCCTGGGTTCTGGACAAGCTGAAGGCAGAGAGGGAGAGAGGCATCACAATAGACATTTCCCTCTGGAAGTTTGAGACCACCAAGTACTACATTACTATAATAGATGCCCCAGGACACAGAGACTTCATTAAAAACATGATCACTGGGACATCACAGGTAAAACAGTGCTGACTCACGTTCACTTGTATTTATGTCTGTCCGTTTGAAAGTAATGTAGCATAATGGTGCTTGATGAAAACATCACTATTCTCACCTTGTCAGATAAAATGACCTATGTCATTTGACCTACGCTCTGTATTTAAAGAAACAGCTCAGTCAGTATCCTGAGTCAGTATTTACTCAGCCTTATGTCATTTTAAAGCTGCATGCTTTTTTTAATACAAAGCTGCATGTTTTTTTAAAGAAAAATAAAGTTTAATATTGTGTTTAAATTGAATTTAAATTTTAAGTTTAAATAAAGTTTGACACTTGAATGAATAAATTAGCATTTTCAATTTGCAACAATGCATTTAATTAAGTAGTGCTTAACAGACCCCCTAAGTTATTTAAATATAATTATGTATATAATGATTCACAGTGGAGTGGCGTATGCAAAAACGTTTTTAAATACCATATCTTCCATCTTTCCTCTCCCAGGCAGACTGTGCAGTTTTAATTGTGGCAGCTGGGGTGGGTGAATTCGAGGCGGGCATCTCTAAAAACGGTCAAACGAGGGAACACGCCCTACTGGCCTACACACTGGGTGTCAAGCAGCTAATTGTAGCTGTCAACAAGATGGACTCAACAGAGCCGCCCTACAGTGAGAAACGCTATGATGAGATTGTTAAGGAAGTAAGCGCCTACATTAAAAAGATCGGCTATAGCCCCGCCTCCGTGCCCTTTGTCCCTATTTCTGGTTGGCATGGCGACAACATGCTGGAGTCATCATCTAATGTGAGTCTTATTTGTAAGTGTGTGTTTATGGTAATTCTGTGCACCTATTACCTGACACCACTTCTCTATTACAGTGTTGGCATACTGGCAACTCAATTATTAAAACGTCTAATATTTGTTGAGCAGATGCCATGGTTTAAAGGCTGGAAGCTGGACAGGAAGGAACAGCATGCCAGTGGTGTTACTTTGTTGGAAGCTCTTGATACCATAATGCCCCCAACACGGCCCACTGACAAACCCCTGCGTCTACCCCTACAAGACGTCTATAAGATCGGAGGTGGGAACTGAAGCCAATCACGCAAAGCTGAAATGTATTGAGTGATGCAATTTTTTTAAGGTCAGCCTGTGATGAGTCCAGAAACCTTCTTAGATTGAACAAAATCAGTGTACACACATTCACATTTGAGAGTCATGTATAATGAGAATAATATATAATGATAATAAGGTAAAAGAGTAAGCTTGCATTATATGCATTCAGACATTTTCAGTATGTACATTATTTGGAAATCGAACCCTTGGCCTTGGCGTTGCTTGCACCATGCAGTACCCATTGAGCTACAAGAATACTGACTCGTTCCCTTCAGGTATTGGGACTGTACCAGTGGGCAGGGTGGAGACAGGCATCCTACGGCCCAGCATGGTCGTCACCTTCGCCCCGGTCAATATCACCACCGAGGTGAAATCAGTGGAGATGCATCACGAGTCCCTGAGCGAAGCGCTACCTGGAGACAACGTGGGCTTTAATGTGAAGAATGTGTCTGTAAAGGACATCAGAAGAGGAAACGTGTGCGGCGACAGCAAATCAGACCCGCCCCAGGAAGCTTCAGGCTTCACAGCACAGGTTGGAAAACGCTTGCCAGCTTATTTATTTACAGTATCTTAACCATTTCTCTGTTAATTTCTTTGTCTCTCTTTCCATTAGGTGATCATCTTGAATCACCCTGGGCAGATCAGTGCAGGTTACTCTCCGGTTATAGACTGTCACACGGCTCACATCGCCTGTAAGTTTGCTGAACTCAAGGAAAAGATTGATCGACGCTCTGGCAAAAAGCTGGAGGACAACCCTAAAAGCCTGAAGTCTGGAGATGCTGCCATTGTAGACATGATACCAGGAAAACCAATGTGTGTGGAGAGCTTCTCTCAGTATCCTCCACTGGGTATGTGTGCATCTGCCGTATTACATGAAATCACACACTTCAACTTTCAAGAGCAGCTAAATAACAAAAAACATTCAGAAGTATACAAACTGTATGCTTGTTATTTACCCCCACACTGCACATACAGTAGCAGTATAAAACATGCAAACTAAAATTTAAAACAAGTATATCAGAGACATTTAAAAAGACATGATGATTCATGTTTGTTGTTCTCAAGTTATATAAATCAATCATAGTTCATTTGTCTTTACTTTTCCATTATTTGCAATTAGTCTGAAGTCTCAGCTTACATTACCATCGGCCACTTGATCTCATAATTAATGAGACTCATTGTAATCATGCTCGGGTTAAAGGTCTGACTGATCAGTGATGTAATTATCTACATCATCCTCTTCAACATGAGCTCATTCTGACATATTACTGGCACTGATGTCATCTTCTCCTTCTGGATCTGTATTGCATCACTTTTAACACTATAACACTATAGGGTTATATATAAAGCAGACCCTATAGCTATAGATTTGTGTTCCCTTTTATTAACCTGCTAATTCATTGCAACTTATTGTTTATATTTCATCTTGGTCTTATTCTACTTCTACTTAACCCACTTCATTCTCTACTCATGAATCTGAACAGACGAATCTGATTGAACAGATGAATCTGATTGAACAAACGAATCTGATTAGGTTGAGGTCCATAGGTGGCTCCTCAAAATAAGGTGAAGTCACTGATTAAATTTGTGTGTGTTTTCTCAGGTCGCTTTGCAGTCAGAGATATGAGGCAGACTGTTGCCGTTGGTGTCATCAAAAGCGTGGAAAAGAAAATTGGAGGAAGCGGAAAAGTAACCAAATCAGCCCAGAAGGCTCAGAAAGCTGGCAAATAAATCTCTGAAAGTTACCCTTTCACCTCAGGCCCCGCCCAGCTCACACAACCAATCAGCTGCCCCCCTCCTTCATCCGGGCATGCTCAGTCCGTTCCCTCATGTGTGCTTGAACATATATGCTCTAACCAACTGGATGCAACTGCTGGAGTTTGAATGGTGGATGGAAATGAAGGATACAATATATATTTTGACAGGTCACACTGTATGTTCACTAACAGACTGTTACACACATTGTGCATGGACGTCTGTCTTAATATATGCACGGCATCTTTTAAAATAATGTAGCTGGTATTGTGTAATGTGTGTGTGTTTGAGTGTGTGTGTTGTACAGTTGGAGAATGTGGAGGAAAATGTTTGTGTAATTGAAAGCCACACTTTGACAAAATAATAATAATGATTATGATATCCAAAGTGAATAAACTGCTGCTAGACATTTTGTATAGTTTGTAAGTGAGCATTGATTAAATCAATCAAAAGCATCATTCGTCTCCGCCTTTCAGGTCTTAATGAGACCAGAAATCTGACCATTGTAGCTGAAACAACTGACGAATAAATAAAATATTGCCCATAAACCTGAGTTTATAAATTAAATATGATGTCACTGTGTGTTTATTATCTGTAGGTACACGACAACTCTATCTGTTTTCTGTGGTTCACAGTCCATATTATCAAAAATTATTCACATGATCATGCCTAGGAAACATACAGAGGCAGACAGGTATGACTGACTGAATGAAGGGTCTTAAGCTGAGATTTGACTCAGACTATCACTGTGCCCCCTGGGCATCACTGGATGGAAAAATGTTCTTAGTGAAAAAGGGAGACATGTAGGATTTCAAGAAGGATTGAGATAAGTGGTGGTTTATGTACCACTGTTAGGAGCTTAGATTTCTAGTAATGGAGTCGGGGGAGTCGGTCAAATAAACTGGCTCAGTGGGACAAGATTTACATGATAGAACGTTTCTCACTGAAAGAATGTTTACACTGTGTACCATCAGGATCTGGTGTGTTTGTAATTATGTATGACACTTGTCTGTATTAATGTAAAAGTCTCACTTGGGGAGCCCTCCTTTTTTGGCTAGTAAATATATAGTAAAAAAAAGAAAAAATATATATATACAGTATATACATACAAATCTGCATACATACATACTACAAACACAAATCTTAATCTTGTGTACTTAAATATAATGATTATGATAACTTTAATTAAAGGTAATATGCAAACAGAAAGGATTCGATTAGAAGACACACTGCGTTGGCACATGAAGCACAAATACAGAGTTGAAACCAGACCATCTAGACCTGGGCATGTGTGTGAACTCACAAGATCTTATGTTGTCATAAGATCTCTCATGACTACATAAGCCCGACTTTGTATTATTTATGTGGAATGTCTGATGTTTTTCACCTTATTGAAAGATTGTGGGGTTCTACTGGACTCGGTTTGCAAATTTGAAACTGTGGTGAGTGGCCACAAGGGGTCACTGGTGTATTTACCTAAAGGTGACCCCAAGCTATCTGTCTCTTTAATACTTAAGCGTTTGAATAAACCAGGATGGTTTGTAATCTAAGGGTTGTAAAGCAAATAACTTAATTTTAATTACCTCACACATATACTTAACAAGCCATTACACTCACATTTCTCAGTACTATCACACTTTTGTTTAGCAAAGCTATAGGAGACTTTTATTAAGAAAAAATATGATACAAATTATTGGACAAAGTAGCCTACTAATAGATGTGTTAGTTACTTAAAAACTGCAGTATAATGATTTTAGTCAGGGTTGTAATGTGTCTTTTCTTGTCATTACCCAATGTTTACAATTCCTCTCACTGCTTTTCAAAACAGTTATAAATGATTCTGAGGCTAAATCACAGCAGTTAATGACACTTGGCTCTTTGCCTGGTGTGGTCTGAATGGCAGTGGGGGGCAGGAACGGTCCTTTAAAATGATAAGTGAAATAATTATGGTAAGTGAGCAGGAATGCCCACCAAGGGCCGCAGGATCGGGGTGTTGTGTTCGGTGCAATAAATTAAATTGTCAGGCCTTTTGTCCAACCCTTCAACTGTGAGGCATGAATCATACGCCTAACTGAGTGCCCACAGAAACCAGAGTACTAAGGAATGTTCGGAATAGAATACTGACTGCTTAAGAACATACACAGTGTGTAGTGTATGCTGTATATTATTGAAAAATGATATGTGAGTGAAAGTTTGTAACGTTGATAGTTAAGTGAATGCGACATTAATAGTTTCAATTATGTGTAAGTGAAAAAGTATGCGACATTAATACTTTAAATTATGTGTAAGTGAAAAAGTATGCAACGGTAATAGTTTAAATTATGTGTAAGTGAAGAAGTATGCGACATTAATAGTTCCAATTATGTGTAAGTGAAGAAGTATGCAACATTAATAGTTTAAATTACGTGCAATAGTATGCAAAATATATGAAAACAGTATGCAAAATTATGGTTTAAATTGAATGTAAGTGAAAGAGTTTCTGAAGAATTTGTTTCTGAATGCAAATAGGATACTGGTTAGTGAACATTACACTATATGCTGTACTGCCTATTATTTTTAAATAGTATGTGAAACATTATATAGTATTATACATTATACAGTTATATAACAATAAATGTCTCAGTATGTTACAAGAACTCGTTTAAATTATGGGATGTTATTTTACAATTTTGCAATTTAATTTTGTAATAATGTCTTAGCCTGTAGCAGTCAGATGGAATATTTTGTCAAAATGGTTGACACTCCTTCTGCCTCATTTGTCACAAAGGTTTGCATTGGATTGTGGGATACGGCATCCCACACAGCGCGCTTCGGTTGTTACCGCACATGGCAAATCACCTGACAGTTCCATATCTACAGAAAATTTGAATACAATACACAGAAAACAGACTGCATGTTGCATTTCGAACAATCGTACGGTAGCATGTTATTACGGAGCTCCCACACTGTAATGTGTATCTGTGCAAGAAGTGGGGTTATAAAAAATGAGTAGCTACTAAAAAAACATAACTATTCATAATGCAAATATACACAAGCTGTAATGAGTAAAACCTGAGACATCCCACTGTCTCATCACTGTCTCACCCACGCCTGCGTGTTTACCGTGTATTGGCAGTGAGGGAATCTGAACACAAGAGCATGTGACCTTATCAGCATTCAGTGGTCTTCTACATTGCACTGACATTTACAGGAAGTAATTGGCTGTGGAGAGCACAAAAGACCTTGTTGACCTAAGAAATCTTTCACTTCTGTGGACACACTGAGTCCTTGGGGAGGCCAGTGGGAAACAGAGGGACTGGAGTGCCAGAGCAACTGCACCGACGTTGGAGATGAAACCAAAAAGCTTCTTTTCACTCACCACAGGCCTGTAACTGGGAATCTTTAGCATAATTTATTTCAATTCACTTCATCAAGACACATTTTCTCATAAACCATTTTTACTGTCTTGTGCCTATTTATGACTCCATTAATAGATTCATCACACATGGATGATTGCATTGAAAAAGTGATAACTGGCATTATTGTTAATAGATACCCGGTGTCATGACTCTAATTGACTTGCTGGAAAAATAGAGACTGACACTCTAATTGGCTAAAAGTATAATAAATTAGTCAAAGTATTTATTATGCTTACATGTGCATGGTGTAAAGAATGTGTTAAACTTTGTTGGCCTGCTTCTTACCTTTCACATTGCTCTCTACTTTATGAGCAGAGTACGACCAAAAACAGCTGCTTGATCGTATGTATACGGGTGTTCACGGACAGCTCCAATATTCCATTCAGCAGACTTTTAACAAACGCTCCAAATATACCAGAGACTGATAAATAATTGAGTGGGAGCTTTGAATAATTCAGCGCACATGTTAAAGTCTGGTCGCTGGGAAGGTTTTGGCGAGTGGATGTAAGAAAGACAAATGTTCAGAAAGAGGACCAGAGAGACTCACATCAGCGGAGAAATCTGGTACGACACCTTTTGGTCTTCCACTCGGTGACAGATTCCATTCGCATAACTTAATATTGAAGAGTAATTGTTAACGGCATAAACCTAAAACCCTTTGCAAGTACTCAGAATCTTTGCCTGTTTAAAGGCACAATGCCACAAAAACTTTTCCTCATCAGTTTTGTTGGTGTGATGTTCTTCTTTGTTTCTTCCAAACTTTGTTGGAGATTTGCTCTCTGATTTCTCGTCTGAACTCACTGTGATGATGCCAGGAATGAACTTGCCGGGAGCCTCTCGGGGGTGGGGGGTTGGTACATGAAGTCGTCTCAGAGTTAACCTAGTTTTCATCCCAGTTAGAATAGCACAGCGGTCATCACTCAGTCTGCTAAGAATAGAGACAGATGACAGCAACTCCGGTCAGCGCCAAGCCTTGAGAGGCGTGTCCTATCTATGCCCCCATACAACACTCAGGGTCCATCAATGCCTGAGGCCCCTGAAAGATATTTTCAGCTGATGCAGTTTTTATTTCTCTCATCTGCATAGAGTTTCAGTGGTTTTAATGTGAATTTGAGACTCAGATCATGTGTCTTATCAAAATAATTCTGTTAAAATGATTAATTAAAGGCAAAATTCACCCCAAAATAAAAATTGTTTCATCATTTAATCACTCTTCTGTCATTCTAAAACTATCTGAGTTTTTTGTTTCTACAGAAGACAAAAGAAAATTTTAAAGAATGTTTAACCGAACAATATTTGTTCATATTGACTTTCCACCATGAGGGTGAACAACATATTACCAGATTATACAAATTATGGCCAAAAGTAAACAGAACAGACCCTCTTCTGGAAGGTGGTCAGTGACATTCATTCCAGACAGATGTAAAGATTTGAGTACACAGCCATGCAATCTCCATTGACAAACAATGGCTTTAGAATGACTTGTATTGAAAAGCTTTTACATGCACAAAGAGACATCAGACACAACATGCAAAAATTCTGTATTAAGAAAAACCAAGACATCAGCTTCATTACATAGCTTTGCAACTGGAATGCAGCAATAAGATTTCCCAGTATCTGTACCAGACCTAACAAAAGCTCTAGTGAATAGGACGTAAACACTCAGTAATTCAGTAATTCGTATATAAGCACTTATAGCAACATTTATTATAAAGTCCTATCAGAAGAGATAGAAACCGTCCGTGTATTCATTATATTCATTGTATTAATGCCAATGCATATGGAATTGGCTTTTGATGCGTCTACATGTGTACAATGTTTGCATTAAAAAATATAAATGTGTCTTATACCATGAATGAATAAACAAACCAGTATATCCACTAAAAATGTCAAATATAGAGAAAAAATTGCCAGTCTTTCTGTCATGTAACGTCTTATCTAACCCTATCAAAGAGTTTCTGTATCATGCTGTAAGTCAAAGTCAGACCTGATATTGTCAGAGTTGGTAGATAGAGTTTGTTTCATTTCCTCTGTAATCATTGTGGAACCCTGCAGCCTCAATTAGTTAAATGGGCAATTAGGAAAATGAAGGCAGTGTGACGTCCCCCTCTTGATTACTGACACTGTGGGCCATGTACAGACTTCAGATGGAAATATAACATCAGATTGTACAGAGATTATTTTCATCAGTGATTAATTAAATGAAGGCACCAAAATGTCTCTTCAAATGTGACTCAGAATGTCTCAGAGTTTCACTAAATTAACAATCATGCATGTAATTAAAAATAATAAAGCTGTTTTCACGTTGTCACATAACTGAGGAAACATGTTAAATTGTCAAACAACTTTTTATTACATTTTTCTTTATTATAGTTATATTCTTTCTTTCTTTCTTTCTTTCTTTCTTTCTTTCTTTCTTTC